>VXAV01003307.1:2382-14363 GCA_013399715.1 Alectura lathami
AAGGGGGTGGGGGGGTGGTGGTGGTGAAGAACAAAGTATGCAAGCAAGGCAAGTCCCTCTACTTAACCACACGACCATGCAAGTCCTATGTTTACCAGAACTTGGCTACTCCTTCATCCACAGAACCTGCTGTTCTCGTGTATTCAAATAGGAGCGTAGTTCACACCTACCTTCAGCGTTATCACTGAGTGCTGTCACTCTCCTCTCGGGACCATCCACTAAGCCCCTAAAGGGGGGAGGAACTAGCGAAGGAGCAGGTTCGCTGTTTGAATTGAGGTTATGGCTAGCAATTGGTCACAAGTGAATAAAGAATCCTGGAGGTACAGTGCCCATTACCAAGTTCCCCTCTGTAACCACTGGCCTGCATGGGTCCACGTGCAGATTTGTTCAAAGCAAGCACAACGTCGCCTGTCGGAAAGCGACAATAAACCACAACAGAGAAAGCAGTCATCTTGCAGGTCACATCCTCAGTAGCCAGAGTGGATCCTACAGAACACACAGCTTTCATCACAGCTTTGAGCAGGCATAACTGAGTTGAGCAGAAAGGATTTAAAAGCGGCAAAAGATAAGTAACACGGCTGTTACCTCGTAGTTCCTGTTTCAGTTGTGGTTCCTAACATCAGTTCCCCTTTGATGCCAGTAGATGGGAAGAGTCAGGAGACCTAGGGAGGCTGAGTGCTCTGTGAGTCCAGGCACACTGCACAGAGGCTGCACAGGGCTACTGAGTACGTAGAATTTAAGGATGATAATGCAAGGCTTTAACCAGTGACTGGAAATGTTTTAAGTAAAAAAAATCTGAGAAATAAAATATAGTGGATCTGTAAACTGAGGAAGCTGCTGCAGTTTGTTTGTCAGAAAAGTCTAACAAATCACTCAAATTTCCAGAGGAGCTGCACCAACAGGAATTAAAAACTAAATGCAAAAGCCTCTTGTTCTACTTTATGGGCTTGCTACACGTTACACAAATGGTATGTTACCAACTGCATGGCTTTCTTGTCATGGTAAAGTATGCTTGATTTTTCAGCTCTGTGGTGCATGTTTTAGATTCTTTTTAGATTCTTTAGATGTTTTAGATTTAGATAGGTTCTTCTAAGACAAGAGTGCAGTGCAACCTCAAAAATCAACCAAACAGTCCCTGTGTTTGAGCCTCTGTTCTACAGAGGGTGTGCTCAGTTTCTTCAGCAAGACAAAAAGGAATGTCACAGGGGACTACTTAGATGTCTCTTCTACTTTTGCAGCTATCCTGCAAATGTGTGCCAGAAGCACATGCATTTTTTATGCTAAGTAATCTAAAACTTTTAGAAGAACTCCTTACTGTTATTCTATCCAACTGAAAAACAATACTAAGAGATACATTTAATTAGGTGGCAACCTGATACCCTCTGGGCAGAGCACAGTCATGCTACTCTATGTATTTGCAATCCTACATCTTACAAGGGAATATACAACTTACGCTTTCCTCGGTAAATCTGTTGTCATGTAATTATTAAATATCAAATCCCCACACCGCCAGCGTCCACTGAATACATCTGATTCAGAAAAGTCACTGGTAAAGCTCCTTGTTCAGCTGCAGAACAGTAATGCAGCTGATCCCCATGGTACGAAAAAATACATGATGAGCACGCGTGGGGGTGAACTATTTAAACCAAGTCAGCACCATTTTTAAATAACGCATTCTTAATTCTGTTTTTCTATTAACAACACATTTTATTAAAAAAATAAGTTTCCTATATTCAACATGTATATTAGCTTGCTGTATGACTGAAGATCTCAAGACCTTTAACATTAAATGATAAGAAATCAAACACTTTCTTCACAGCTTTGAAAAGGGGGAGGGAGGAAGAAGGGGAGGACAGGAAAGAGGAAGGAAAGGAGGAAGCACCAGGCCATTCCTAGCAAGAGAACCAAATAGTTCCACATCAAATCATGAACCTGCATCACAAATGTTAGAAAAAGGAAAACTATCATACTGACCAATTTGGATATATTCCATATAATTAGAACATACCATTAGGGAAAAACTGAGAAGAAATACATTCCACTTGCAATGGTCTCCGTATTTCCAAGAAACTATTTTCCTTTCCTCTCTACATGCCATCACTGATTTACCTGCATTTGTAAGGACTATTCCAATACGGTAGTTGCACTGAGAACAGATACAAGACACTGCAGGGAAACAATCTGAAGCTATCACTTACTTCTTTATTTACTTTTTATAGCAAGAACACTGGACTAATTCCACGGAGGAAATAATTCCTAAGTGCGTGCCTTACATATTCAATTTGTAAACCAGAAGATTGCCCCCACATACTTTCAACAAGAAACCTGTGTAGGAGTCACTTGTAAGAGACGCCTGGTGCTCACATATTCTCCACGGGGTCTACGCGAGAAGAGACGACGGAATGAACAAGACCCCTAAATCCCACGGGTTACCCGTGCAGAGGTTAGCAGCCCACGGGTGTATTGCTCTGCGTGCAGTCACCGCCTCAGTGAGCGAACCCACTTTTAAGGAGCCTCACAGAGATAAGCCTGTGCAGAAATGCCCCGGCAGGAATGTCATTAGCAGCCACGTTTTCAGGGTTCAGTGAGAATGGAAAGTCACGGAGAACCTGTAGGACTGGGTCTTCAAGTACACTTGATCTTCTGCATAAAAATTGATCATGGGGGACAGAGTTCAGCTAAGGAAGTCTCTGCTGCTTCTGCTGAGGAGAAGGGAATTACAAGTTACGCTCCCAGGAGAGACAATACTGTCTGCAAGGAGGGCCAGAAGGCCCCTCTCCTCCCCTGAGACTCCTTCCCAGGAAGGGACAGCTTCCAGCCCCCTCAGAGACATCTATACTAGCGGCAGACTGGATATACAGCCCCTTGCAAGAACCACTTCTTATGTTACTCATTTGAATACCAAAGCCTTTCTAACAGGGATAAAAGGCTGTTTGCACTGTAAGCTACAATGGCATTTTAAACTATTCTGAAATCAAAACACACTGAAAATATCCAAACAAACCCCAGCATTAGTCTGATGCTACCTAAAGCCAAGAACAAACAAGCAAGCAATGAACACTGGCATTTTGGTTTCTTTTTTTTTTTTTTTTTTTTTTGCGTGGATATTACAAAAAATAGTAATCATACACTTTTTCTTTAAATGTTCATTACTTAGATAAAGCACATATGAATGTAACATTCAGAATTGTAACATAGAAAATGTAATGTGGGCAATCTGCTATTCCAAGTACACTTACCAAAATACAATTTTATAATGAAGAAAGTCTCAAAATACACCTGTACAACAATTGGGATCCACAAAATATGGTTTAATAGTATCACTCAAGATCACTTCATTGAAACCACTTTTATAATACTGTTTGAATAGTAATCTCTGGTCAAAGAGCATTCTCCCCCTTTCCCTAGCCCGTCCCACTAAAGCAAGTGTGGAATTTTAATTGCAATGCGTATCTTTTAAAACCCCAAATCTGAAGCAGTCCTATTAACTATTACACTGCCTACACTTAGATACTGCGAGGATGGGAACCACCCTCTCTGAGGCCATGGTACACTGAGACACTTACCCATATTACTGTTTGTAGCGCAAGCAGAATGATCTGGTAAAGGGCAACTAAACAGGGTCAAAATATGAATCGTCTTACTACCAAATCATTCCCTATGTGTTACTTAAGCCTGTAATATTACAACTTTACTGAAAAAGAAGAAGTTAACCATTTTATCCTATAAATATTTTCTTTATTTGCTTTATGTTTAGAAGTTACTATTTAAGTTCTATTAACAGAAATACATAACAAAAGCTCCCTAACAAGTGGAAAAAAGTAATTACAAATGCTGAAAAAGTTGGCCTCATTAACATATGTACAGACTTGCTTACTTAATACACATCTTTGTGGGAATTAAATCATTTTATGACACACATTTATACAGGCATTAGACATTCCCAAGTAACTCTGAGCAGAGAATACGCCAAATCTTTAGTCTGGGCAGACAAAACGCAAATTTCAGTTTTGATTGTGGAGCTAACATGCAACAGATACAACGCTCAGTCTGAGCCGCTGTTGAGGAGTTGTTCTGTTTTTTCCTGCAAAGATCTTTCTGCTAAAGTGGGGTCCTTTTGTCCCTTCTTGTCTTTGTTCTGCTGTTCCTGCAGCTTCAGGATTATTTTTCTTATTTCTTCTCTTTTGGTTTTCATTCTTGGGCGTGGAAACCAGTCTGTTAAGTTCATTGGTAGCTCAAAGCTCAGAATGGGATTCTGAAAAGAAAGTTGATTACAGTAAGGAGTTACAACCTAGAAAGACCAGAGAGAACCGTAGTGGGGAAAAGTGCATCCCTCCCCACCTCATTCCTTCAGCATAAACAAAATTTCTACGCTTTGTGTCTTTGGTACAATTAAGGTCAAGTGAACCAAGCCCAGCACGTTACCGAACAGCAGGGCCGGCACCAGGGCGCCCTCCGCTGGCCGCCGCGGGGAGCGGAGCGGGCGCCGAGAGGCCCGGCAAGCCCAGGCCTTGCCAGGTGAGCCTGGGATTTCAAAAGCTACGCGTTGTGCTCTGACTCTTCCACGCGTCGTCCCTGCTCCCGGGCAGCCAGACCCGCTGTATGCTGCAGAAGCAGGCGAGATGAGAGATTAACCTGCCAGAACTCAGCAACTGAGTGGCACGAATGGAGGGCCGAAGATCTTAAAACCTGGTTGTTCCACAGAGCCCCTATGTACAGAACAGAAAACTCTCTAGGATGGTTCTAAGCTCTGAAGGAAGGAAAAAGCGTATTAGATGTCTGGGCTTCACCTTGCATGCATGCACTCTTAAAGCCCTCGTGGTCGAGGAACCAGCATCTTTCTCAGGAGGGGGTGTAAGAACAGTGCTGTAAAGCACTAAGCAGAGTTAAGTCCCATTCAGGCAACACCTCACTCCATCACTTCTCCTCCCAGCCCAGACCTGAGGGAGCTCTGCCCCCCACTTCTGAAAGGAGCTTTAACTTGAAGGCCAAGACAGTTGAAGTCAATAAAAGTTCAAGCGCTTTCTTCAAGAAAACTAAGATTTGGCCTCTAGCTCTAACGATTCTACTTGCATGTTCTAACGAAGTTCAGGAAGTCCAAACTAGCTGTATTATGGAATTTATTCAGAGTCTTAGGGGAAAAATAAGCTTTTTGTACCACACCTTTGCTTTAGATTTTGAACTCTAATTTGAACGCTTACTGCGTGATTTGAAGGCTATGCACTGTAAGAACACAAAGGATGACTGAAAATAATTTCTCTATTTTCACTCAAAAATTCCATGTCTTCTTATACCTGGTCCATTATGTGAAACTAAAAATGGGAACCAGTTTATTTTCCAGAAAGTATTCATTATTATGCATGTTGATGTATAAATTAGTTTCTAAGGCATAATCTCGTAAATAGACATAAAAGCTACGGTGACAATTGTAATAGTTCTACCAGTACATACTTGATTCCTGCAGGAGACAAAACTAGTAATTAACTCAAACAAGTATACATACCTCAAAAAAGCTCTCCACATACTGCAATATGTACACTCCACAATCACTGAAGTTGTTTTGTTGTGGCACTTTGGGGTTGGAACCTTTCATGACATCTTTGGAAAAGCTTCTTTTACTGCCTTTCCTGACTTCCCATTCTACTTCTAAATATCTAAGACAAAAGACCATGAACATTAATTTTTTTTTTTTACTTGCAGATTTTTGAAAAAAGTAGAGATATGAAACTTACTCCCTTAGTGTTTTCACAACATTTGACCGGGAAGGGCCTCTGAGCGAGTCCATCAGCAAAATGCAAGGCCTATGAGAGAACACACTATTTACAGCAGCTTCGAAAACACAGCATTAAACAGCTACCAATGAAATCGTTTGTGGGATGACCTTGAACAAATCTAGATCAGTACGATAACGTTTTGCCAGCACTGCTATGATCCCCAAACAGAGATAGCTAAATGCAAAGCTGAGTTATCTTTAGATTTAACCATATGCTAAGCACGGAGAGCTTCAGAACATGCTTAGAAAACCCGAGTACTGTCAGACCAAAACCATTTGTTACAGGCGAGATCTAGTTACCTACAAGCCCCTCAGATGTCTGCTCCTATTTTAGGTGCACAAGTTATCTGGGACACCTGCCTGAGACTGGAAAGTAAGGCAAAGAACTTGCAGACATCCTTCTGGAGTAGCAGCTGGAGGACAGACAGGGCAACCTGCAGCACTAAATATACTAGATTTGTGTGTTCAGGAAGTGATCCCCATTATTGCCTTACTAAATCTGAGATGTCTGTCTACCTGACAGTCACCCATGAAGCACATCTACTCTGTTTGAAAGATTTCAGAAAGTAATGCATCTATAACCAAACCTTCTCTGGAGAACCCGGTCTGTTTGACCCCTTTCTTGTAGACTTGTGCTTTGTGCCCCCCTGCTCAGACTAAAAGATACTGTCTTAGCAGTAGCTACAAATTAACACTTGAGCACATCAGCCACCTCACATGCAACAAGGCTGGATTTAGGCATCAGAGCAAACTCAGTCCAGAGTTCAGCATCTCAGCATTAGATATAAGCCATATTTTGAGGGATAGAGAGGACACATTACTTCTCACAAAGCTCTGCTTTTTTTTTTTCCTAATAATAATACACATGCCTCCACACAAGATGTACTTTATAAAAACTAGGAACTATACATTCAGGCTAATTATCTGGATGCATTTATGAATAGGTTATACTTGTAAATTATTGTACATGTACTCAACTTCTGAGGCACAAGTATATAATCACTTGACTAATGACTGTTCTGTTTGTTTTTTTTTTTTAAACTTGTTTGAATTTCTGATAAAAAGAGAGCTATTATTCATACAAGCAATGCTCTCTTAAAACACATGATCCACTTATTTTGGGATGGGGAGTGGAACTGAAGTATTTGTCCGAGTTATTTCCTTTTTCATATAGGATTGATTTAGAATTATGGTAACAATGAAATATTAAAGTGCCCTTAATGATTTTTGATACTTAAGTGTCAGAGATCTCAGGAATTCTCATATTTGGATTAAAATAACAACTGGGGCAAAGTACTATGTACTGATAATCCATCATCAGCACAGGAAAATATTAGTTAAGCTATAATTGGAAGCTCATAGCACCACTAAATAATCTTAAAACTCACAACACAGAGGAATTTTTACCCCTTCATGACAATGCATCAAGGATACTGCCTACACATGTTAAAAATTACTCCCATTTTCCTGTACTAATTTGAGTGGCTACAAGGTTTCATTCCATATTGACTTAAACACAGCTTTATTTTAAAGGAATTATTCTGCCTTTTAATATATAAGGATACATTTAAATGTGCTTCTGCAACCCTCTTTCTGTAATACTCTAAGATATGGAAGAACAGCTTTATTTGAAGAAACAATCTTCACTTGCTTGAAGCAGCACAGATGACACTGCAAAGTACAGAAGACTCCCTCAAACAAGAGAACATGCTGGCTGAACTGCTTGAAGGACTATGTACGACCATCTTCCATAATTACCGTCTTAAATTTAACAAACTTAAGAAATTTTAGTTTTCCAAACTATCTTAATATCCACTTTAACTGTTTCACCACTNCCCACTTTAACTGTTTCACCACTTACTGTTTGCAGATAGTAGGTTTGAGGTGCCACTGTCCCATTTCTGAATTACAGCTGTCATCTAGAAGGCCACCATCATCACTACTGTCTTCCTACAAAAGCAACACGTTTACAAGTGTTTAAAAGCTAATCTTGTTTTTCAAATAGATTCAAAAAGAAATTATTACTATACTTTTCCTTTTTATTCAAGATAACTAAAATCTAGTTTAATAAAGAAGTTTCAGAAGAACTGAAACCATTAGTTGTTTGTATTACCATCTTTTAGTCTCACACTTTCTCAAATCCACGCTGGAAAGACAGAGTGAAGTGTGCTATTTATTTAACGACCATTGAAATTAGAAAAATATACCAGCAACTGACGCCTTCCAGACATTGCTGGCCTAAAAGAGGTGCAGCTCCCTGCAGGTTCTAATCTGACTGTAAGCATTTTCCCTTCCTAATGATCACTAGGAATTTCCCTGGTGATTTTACATATGTTATCTTACAGAGGAAGTGAGACAAAATCTGCAATGAAGTCAGAAGTAAGGTTTGATTCTTGCTCCAGAATCCACCAACTTGGTCGTTTGGGCAAGGGAAATCTAAAGAGGAAATGACAACTGCATGTTGCAAAAGGTGACATGCCAGAAACCTGGGAATATTCTTCAAACTTTTGATCTCAATACCGCTTGCTATGAAGGATATAGAAGATTGATGAACAAGAACACTAAGTTCTTACACCTAAAAGTATCTCATTATGCACAATTTCTTACCCTACAACAGAGTTCACTGCTACTGCTGCAGACCACTGCAGGACAGGGACAGAGATGCTTTCCAAAAACAGGAACTGCTGTTATCAGCATCATTTGTGGATTTGCTTCTGTACTAACAAGCAGGATCCTATGACTGAAGCGCTCATGTTACGCCATTAAGATTTTATCATGTTAGACAGCTACTGCCTAGCTCCTAGTCCACCTGTTCCTGCAGCAGCCTCAGCATCATTTCTGGCAGATGTGAAGGTGCACTCAGCCTGTCATGGTTTAGCATTTCTATGCTCGCTTTGTGTGTTCTAGAAGGTATCAGTGACAGCTTCAGCCTGAGCTCAGTTCTAAGCTACACTGAAACCCAGGAACTTGGCATCTCTTCCTCCTCTCAAGGAAAGCAGCTGACACTGAGCTTTCTTCACTGGCTTCAGGCCATGTATTTCAGCTTGGAAGCACCCTACTTATCATTCTCCATCTTCAGTGAACTCCAGTAACTGCTACAGAGTAGACAGAAAGGCACTTCTTTCAGGACAGAATCAAAGAATGCTTGGGAAAGAGACATGACAGGAGGTGGGTTGAGTCTGAACACACAGTTAGGTTTCAACATCAGTCGGATGTTTCTGTGTGTGCATGCACATGTACTATTTAGAAGTCATTACAAATAGCTGCAGACTGAAAAACAGTTGCTTTGTCTGGACTCAGAGGTGAAAAATAGATAATTTCTAGACTGTAAATTTGACAGCCTTTGATTCTTTCAGACATTTTAGAGTCATACATCTGGAACAGAAACAGGAAGGCCAATTAAGAAAAGCAACTGTTTAACTTTCTAACTTGCACACACTGGACTTACACTGTAGAACAACCAGGGCTTTGGAATCATGCCCTCATACCCAGGTGTGACTCCATAAAGGACAATGAATGATCGGAGACTTTCCACAGCTTTAAAATCTAATTCTTCTGATTTGAACAAGAGCACTACTTGATTGATTTGAACAAGAGCGCTACTTGATTATAAACCCACTTGTCTAAATGTGATCAGGAAAGGCACCAACTACACAGAACAGCAGAGTAACACCCACTTATAAATGTGTCTGTTTATCCCCACAAAATGTAGCGAAGTAAGAGTAACTTCCTGGGCCCGCTAGGTAAACATGGAGGTGGGGGAGATGAGAGAGAAGGTTGTTGATTTTCAGAGTTTCCACTAAAATCATTGTGTAATCTTGTCATTACGCACAGGACTCACAACATTAAATGCAGGATCAGTGCTGCAGTTTCCTGTTAGTTTAAAGAACGATTGTACGATCTTCTCCTATCAATTTGCAATTTTTTTGGTAAGGTAACCAGTGCTTGAATTCGACATTTGTAAAGACACAGATTTTAAACTGCCCATTCAAAATGCAACACAATTGCCTGCAATTCCCAAATAAAATTGCAGGATAGTTTACCTGATTATCTTGGTCTTCAGAAAAATCTATAAGCTCATCTTCATTTAGTTTACTGCCATCAGCTGAGTCTTCACTGTAGTTCAGCCTGATTTTGTGCAATCCATCTGTATGAACCACAGACATTATTATAGCATATTTAAACATCAAATGCTACATTACCACTGAAGACCAAATTCATTTTAAGTACCTCAAATTTGCTAAGAGTTGCTCACAATAACTGATCCAGCCGACACGCAATGTTTTATTCATGTGTGTAAAACAAAAGTGAAAAGTTTCTTCTAAAGTAACACAGCAAAGACTATTTCTTATACTGTAAATATTCAAAAGAATTTTAAAAACCTAGACTAAAACACACCATGAAACCACTTCAGTTCTGTGAGGTCTTTATGACAGTAATTGGTCCTGCTACCAAAAGAGTCTCATTCTGCCCTTGTGTTCCTCCCATCCCTAGGTGGTTCCTTCCCTTTGACAAAAAATACAACCATCTATAGTGGACCAGACTGAGAAAGGCAGCCAAAGTCTCAGTATTTTTATCTTGAATCAGTTCCTTGATCAGATTTGCTGTGCAGTTTTATGAAGACTTGTGCTGGTAAAAGGCAGCTTGGGAACACCGTGCTAGGGAGGGCAAAACGCAGGATCAAGCTCTTCTGGGAGCAACAGCTTAGAAATGTTTGTGAAACTTCACTGTTTGCTACACAGAAAGAGTACCTGCAAGTTCAATCCCTATACCTTCAGGTATTAGTCATGTGGGAAGCAGAATCAGACAGAAAAGGACAATGAATCTTACAGCTGTACCCGTGAAAGACGCAGACACAGACAGCTACGTGCTCGCTAGTCTTCCTGTACCGCCTTGCAAGCCCTCAGAACAGATTTCGAAGGGAAAAGTAATGAACTATGTGGAAATAAGTGACAAATGCGTATCACAGTAAAACTTACTATCTTCAAAAGAAAACGTTTCCTAGAAAAGGGCTGTGTAATGCATCTAAACAACCGCAAAAATGGAATTGTTGGTTCTCTTGTTACCGGTGTAATAGTACCCTACTGTTTACTAAGACTTCTATAAGAACAGTAAATAGGACAATGAACTAACAGAGAAATTAGAGAAGATCTGCATTTGAAGTTGAAGTAACAGTTTGGAATGAGGTTACTAGTGGATTTCCGTAGGGACAAACTTGCAAATTAACCTCACACAGTATCTTTGAAAAGACCTTAGCACAGAAAGTAGGCCATGTGGTAGTATGTCTTATTGCTGACAGTTTTGAAAATAAGAATTGGTACCAAGATTAATCACAGATCATCAAGAAGAACTGGATGACCTTTCTATGTTGATCAATAAAAGTAGTAAAAAATATCTATTTCTAGTGACCTCTTCAAAATTATTTTGGCATCAACTCCTACGGATTTACAAGTCTGACACCAGAATGCAGTCTGAGATCAAAACATCTATGTTTAGGCTCCCATGTATAGTAGGCATCTGGGGTCTCACAATATTAAGTGTAGACCATAATCAGAGCAGTTACTCAACTGAACAACTAATCTGTGCCTGCTCTAGGCTGAGAGGAAGAGCTCTCTTGGCTTCACTGACTATAACTATCGAAGAGGCAGCTGATGCCTTTTGAAATATCCTAGGATATCTAGCACATAGATACAGGCAGAGTCAAGAGCTAAGACCCATGCCCTTCTGGAGCGACAGCTGAAGGCTGGACAGAATATCCAAGGCCTACCTCCCCATCTTCCACGTGACTGGAATGGGAGTTTAGGTTCACAGTGCACTTAAATTTAGCTGCCTAAACATATGCTTAGTGTCAATCTCAAATTGAATCTCCCTCTTAGCCAGGACTGTGACCAGTAAGAATGTCTACATCATCTGCCAGGGAAGGAAGTCTGGGTGTTTTAGTCTTTGACAGAATGACCATCAGCCACCAATACAATGCAGGCATTAAAAAGAAACGTAATCCTAGCAAAAATATACTTCATAAAGAACATTCTCCTAATTACAGACAAGTAACCACAGCAGCGTCCAAGGCAGGTAAGACCATGTACAGCAGCGATATCATAGACTGTAACAATCACAGAATGAAAAATCAATTCAAGAAAGAATAGCTGCCTCTCTCCCTCCCCACCACAAAAAAAAAAAAAAAAAAAAAAAAAAAAAAAGAAAAGGA
>VXAV01003308.1:0-82272 GCA_013399715.1 Alectura lathami
CTCTAATGAGCTCATCTGCGTTTGTGAGCACCAGGTCCAGTATTGCTTCTCCTTGGGCTGGTTTGTCTAATACCTGGACACCAAGTCATACTCAACGTGCTCCAGGAGTCTTCTGGCTTGCTCGCAGCCCATCTGGATGGTTGGAAACCTCCACCAGGGTGAGAGCCTGTGAGGGTGATGCTTCTTGCATCTGGAGCAAGAAGGCCCGGGCAGCATGCTTCCCTTGACTGGGCAGCCTGTAGCAGACCCTGACCACCAGATGTCCTTTGTTGGTCTAGTCCCTAAGTTTCAACCTGTTCATGGCTGTTTTTCAGAGGCAGCTCTTTGCAATTGATCCATGTCGTAACATAGAGGGCAGCAGCCCTGCCCCTCCTTCCCTGGCTATCTTTTCTGAAAAGCTGTTTTGTTATTGCTCTGTAAGATGCGACAGTTGTTATATGGCTTGAGGTTAAAAAGATCAAATCCTGCAGTGGGGGCAAAATGTGCGTTTTAACTCTGATCTCTTCACTGATCTAATCTTGATGTGGCCTCACAAATATTGCAGTGACATGACCTAAGCCATGGCTTGATGGGGTAGCGAATCTGGGTTCCTGGTACTAAAGCCTTAATCACGCCCTGCGTGGTCACTGTTGAGCATTAATCTGATACCATGAATTTGTACTAGCGCAAAAAATGCTGCTGCATTCACGTCTGGGGATCATGTGTTCCATCTGTTATAGATCATATCAGATTACATCTAATGGCGAGCCCATAAATAATTTTTTTTGGAAGTGGGCTACTCATGAAGTGCCTGGAGCAAGTCCATGGTCCATTCTCGTTGGGTTGCGGTGCCTCTGGTTGTCTTCATGATGCTTTTGTGGTGTTGTGCCCACATCACTCTCAGGCAGTGCATGGATTTTGGCAATTAGGAATGCATTTGGTTAGGTGATGCTGAGCTGAATGCATTCTCATCCTTTAGGTAGTCAGTGAGTGCACACTGAACTTCATTTGTCTTCCCAGCCCCCAAAAAGCCCCATTTATCTGTCATTTATGTCACTGTCCCCCACCTACCCTTCATCCAGTGGTGGTCTGCTCGTGAAGTTGAGTTTAGATCATTCTGCGAGTGTAATGTAGCCTGTGATAGCCATACTGACCATGTTCCTAAAAACTTTTGGTGGCATGGAATGTTTTTTTTGTTTTGTTTTGGCTGTGTCTTCCCCCTGCCCCAGTCTGTCAGACTAGCAGAGCTTCTGCGTGTTGTTCAGGCACCGCCTCTCCTCTTGTTCCAGTTACAGACACCACAGTGCTGTGCTGTCTGCTTCTAGCAGCTGCTCCTGGAGACTTGCCCTTCTCCAGGAAGGAGAGTTTCTCATTCTGGCCTTTTTTTGTTACCTGCCATTCCCTGCTTCAGACCCTCTCTTCTCTGGAACAAACTGGCACAGAGCTCTGAGCTCCCCCTGCTGCACTGACCACGGCTGTTAAAAGCTGTTTCCTGCCCCAGGGGAACGAATGAGCAGCTTAGCTTGGTTTCACACAGAGGTCTTACTCCATGTCCCAGTTTCAAGTGAATTTCCAAATTAGGAATCTTTTTGTTTTCACGCTGGGGCAACTGAACGGTTCAGCCACCATCTGTGTCTTCCTGTGCATGTGTGCGATGCTGCCTAACCGTGGTTGAACAGTGACTTCATTTGCTGTGATCTGTGTTAAACATCTGGCAGTTGTGCACTTGATCTCATTAAATCTAGCATTCAGGACTGAAAGGGATGCTTTCTTGGTGACTTACAGCAGCTTAACTTTATGGATTAAAAAAAAAAAATTGGTGATGAAGGTATTGTGGGTTACCTGAGTTATTGTTCTCTGTGTGATTTTAGAGCCCTTGAGTAGTTAGATGTACTGTAGGGATGATGATTCAAGATTACTCTTGCTCTAGGGAGCTGACAGGAGCCTGTCTGGAAAAGAGCTGTCAGGAGCGAAGGTGCCTGAACGTGGCCAAGCTGAGAATCCTGGTTTGTGCAGGAGACAATGATGGCAGAGGAGATTCCTTCCTGGAGGGAGAGAAACACCGGTCTGTAGCGTTACTGTGAAGAGTGATGTAATGGCTATGGTTTATGTTCGTTGAAATGAATGGACCTATCCGTGTGCTTCTGGAATAACCTGTCCTTAGCTAGTTTTTCAGGCTCGGTGGTGTGTCTACCGCTAACGTACAACTTCTGTTTTAGGGGAACTTTCACAACTCTAAGATAGCACCTAATTTAAAACAAAAAAAAAAACACCCTAGAAACCAGACTCCTGTAATTGTTTCACGTCTTCATAGACAAAGTGGTGAAGTGTGGGCTAGATACATGGATAGCACTGCGTCCACAGGAGCCTCAGTTCAACACAGGGGAATGTGAAGGTCTGCATCTGGGGAGGAATTCCCCAGTCATTCCCTGAGGAATGACCCTTGGAAAGCAGTAGTGTAGGAAAGGTCTTGGGTGTTCTGCTGGATGCCAAGCTGAACGTGGTCCAGCAAGGTGCCCTCATGGCAAAGGCGGTCAGCAGCCTCCTGGGCTGCGTTAGATTGAGCATTACCAGCAGGCAGAGAGAGCAGTAAAGAAGGTGGGGTCTGTCATCTCGGGTGGTGCCCAGCGAAAAGTCAAAAGGCAAAGGGCACACATCAAAACAAAGGAAATTCAGTTAAACGTGAGAAGAGCTTTCCTGCCGCAAGGGTGGTCAAACGCTGGGACAGCTTACCCAGAGAGGTGGTGGAGTCTCTTGTCCTTGGAGATGTTCAGGACCCAACTAGACAGCGTCCTGAGCCAGCTGCAGGGTCTGACACTGCTCTGAGTAGGGGAGTGGACTAGACAGATGATCAGTAGAGGTCCCCTCCAATGAGAAATATTCTGTGAATCTCTTCTGGAAAAGAGAATGATTGGGTTTCCCAGGGAGTATCTGCTCACCCATCTGCTCTGATTTGAATTCTTTAGCAGAGTTTTGCTTTGTTTGAGATGGATTCAGACATGCTAAAGCCCTGTTTTGAACACACAAGCTAACTGAAGTGCAAGACATTGCGATATAATCTAAAATATTCTGTTCACCTTTACCTCTTTATCAAAGAACACGAGACCAAGGTTACTTCCCTGTTGTTTTTGCTACATGTGTCTCTTTCTCCAGGGCTGTGCTTTCTGTTTTGCGATGAACTGCTCAAACAGCATTACCAATGTCACGTGCTGTTGTCATGTCACACTGACCAGGGAGCCGTCTGTGGCCGATCAGCTCCACGTCATGCGTCACAGTTGGTATGTCCACCAACAGCTTTGCTTTTCGGGGTGCCCAGCTGTGGGTTTGGTATGCACTTCTCCCCACGGTAGCAGTCGATGAAGAGTTTTTGCTACAGCCAGTGATTCCTGTGACCAAATGCAGGCTGACCTGAAATGTTTGTAGACAAGGGAATTTTGCTGTCATCTCTGGCAGCGTGGGTAACTGTTGTCCCTCCTCCGAAGGGAGCTAAGGGTGACCAGATCCTCTGCTGCAAATGTTGGCACATGCTCATTGAAACCCGTTCTGTGACTTTTGGGAAAGATTCTTGCTTTCAGTTTTACAGTAACGCTTCCTTGTATTAGTTGCCTTTTTCGATGTTTTACGTGAAAAAGCTCCAACTGTATTGGACAACATTCAGGTTGCTATTTTGTCTCTCCAGGCAATGTCACAACCATTATGAGTGGCATAACTTGGTTGTTGTAATTCCAGCTCATTGGAGCTTTCAGCAGCACTGTCCTGCCAGCAGCATGTTACATGCCTGGTATGGCACACTGTGATCATGTTGAGCATTCTTTAAATTTGCTGCCTATTATGTAGCAAATTAGAAGTCAGCTTCGTAAGCTTGCAGTTGAAGCCTCAGTCCATATGCCAGCAAACCGGCCTTTGATGTTCTTCTGTGGTATTTAGGGCAGCAGTGTTTGCAAGAAAAATATGTGTGTGTGCTATGACATGTCCTAGCTCGCAGAAGTTGTGAGTGGCTGCCTTAAGGTGCCAACGCTTGTATTTTTAGGTGATTTTGGGTATTTGTAGACCTTTGTAGTATCATCCAGAAGAGCTCCAGTTCTTTGTTCTCATCCAAAACCAGAAACTCAGAACCATTGACCAAACTTGCAGAGCTTGATCCTGTGTGATGTCTTATAAGACGTCTGGCCCCTGCGGCTGCACAGCCTGTACACACAGAGTCCTCACTCGGGACGAAGTTGGAAAGGGTTTCAGTAAGACAGACTGCACTGGTCACGTGCAGGGCACCATCAAGTAAGCGCACTATCTACATGTGATTGGCCCCTTTTATTCCCTTGTCTCACTATTTTCTCCCACTTTCTCCTCCACAAATCATCTAGAGCTATACCTTTCCCTGCTTTTTGGTTCCTCTCCTAAACATCCCGTATTAAGTCTTGTGCAATCCTGAAACAGCCTCTCCTTTATTCCCACAGTGTGTCCAGTAGTCCCCCTCTGTCGCAAACTCAGAGTGGCTGAGGCTGGCAGCCTTGGGGTCATCTGACGCAGCCCCTGCTTGAGCAGGGCCACCTAGAGCAGACTGCCCAGGGCCATGTCCTGCCAGGTCGTGAATATCTCCACAAATGCAGACTCCACAACCTCTCTGGCAACCTGTGCCAGTGTCTGGCTGTCCTCATAGTGAAAAAGTGTTGTCCTGTGTTCAAAAGAGTCTCCTGTTTTTTATCATGTGCCCATTGCTTCTTGTTATGTCACTAGATTCCACTAAAAAAGAGTCTGTCTCCCTCATCTTCTTTCCTTCCTGCCAAGTATTTATCCCCACGGATAAGACTCCGTGAGCCTTCTTGTCTCTGAGCTGAACAGTCCCAACATTCTCAGCCTCTCCTTGTATGACAGATTATAGAAGCTCAGAATATCCTGAGATGGAAGGGACAAATGTCACCGAGTCCAGCCCCTGGCCCCACTCAGCACCACCCAACCCCTGTGTCTGAGAGCAGTGTACAAACGCTCCCTGAGCTCCGGCAGCTCAGGGGCCGTGCCCACTGCCCTGGGGAGCCTGTTCTGTGCCCACCACCCCCTGGGGCAGAACCTTTCCCTAACAGCCCCTGACCCTCCCCTGACGCGGCTCCGTGCCGTGCCCTCAGGCCCTGTTGCTGTCCCCAGGGAGCAGAGCTCAGCGCCTGCCCCTCCGCTGCCCTGGGAGGGAGCTGCAGGCCGCCATGAGGCCTCCCCTCAGCCTCCTCTGCTCTGGGCCCAACAAACCAAGGGCCCTCAGCCGCTCCTCACACATCTTGCCCTCTAGACCCTTCCCCGTCTCCGCAGCCGTCTCTAACAGCTGTATGTCCTTCTGGCATTGTGGCACCCAACCTGCACCCAGTGCTCGAGGTGAGGCCGCACCAGGCAGAGCTGAGCGGGACCATCCCTGCCCTCGCCCGGCTGGCAGCGCTGGGCCTGGTGCACCCCAGGGCACGCTGCTGGCTCAGATCTAAATTGCCATCAGCCAGAACCCCCAGATCCCTTTCTGTGGGGCTTATGTACCAGTCTTTTAATCATTTTTGAGGTCCTTTGTAATTCCGTATCTGTCTTGTACTGGGAGCCCAGTACTGAACCCAGTACTCTAGTCGAGAGGAAGGGTCACTTCCCTTGACCTGCTGTGACATTACTCCTGCTGCAGCCCAGGACTCTCTTGGCCTTCTTTGCAGCAAGGGCATATTGCTGGGTCTTGCTCAACACAATGTCCACCAGGACCCACAGGTCTGTTTTGTTTTGCCAGGCTACTCTCCAGCTGGGTGGCCTGGGCATGTATTGGTGTCTGGGACTGTTCCTCCCCAGGGGCAGGATTTGGCAGTTGCCCTTGTTGAACTGCATGAGGTTCTTCTCTGCCCAGTTCTCCAGCCTGTCCCCATTGAGGTACCTCTGAACAATGGCACAGCCATCTGGTTCGTAAGTCTGAAAGATGCTCTGGCATTAACTCACCTTGATGGGTTTCAAGCCTAGCTGCTGGAGCTGAGGATCCCCTGGGGCTTGTGACAGACAGTGAGGCAGGGGATCTTGTGCAGCACCCTGCAAGTGACCTTGACAGCGTGTCCATCCTGTGAGTCTGTAATTAGGGTTCCCATCTGCCCTTGGTGCCTTTGTGTTCCTCTGGGCTTGTGGAAATGGGCTGTGAAGGACTGGTGGCTCTCTTTTACTATGAGGGCAGTCAGACTGGCACAGGTTGCCTGAAGAGGTTGTGGGGTCTCCATCTGTGGGGATACCTTCAGGTATTTGGGTTCCTCCACCTGTCACTGTCCCTTTTCTTTGTGTATGCAGATGAACTTTTAACATCTATCCTAAAAGCTTTGACTCTGCATAGGCCTTCTTTTGCTGGAAAGTGGCTTTGAATTGAAGTAAAACTTCACAGAATCACAGGGTGTGGTTAAGGTTGGAAGGGACCTCTGAAGGCCATCTGGTCCAACCCCCGTGCTCAAACAGGGCCACCTAGCACAGGGTGTCCAGACAGCTTTTGAAGATTTCCACAACCTCTCTGTGCAACCTGTTCCAGTGCTCTGACACCCGTACTGCACAGAAGTGCTTCCTGATGGTCAGGTGGAGCCCACTGCATTTGTGCTCAGTGCCTCTTATCCTGGCACTGGGGACCACTGAAAAGATCCTGGCCCCATCCTCTTTGCATCCTCCCTTCAGGTATTTATACACATTGATAAGATCCCCTTGAGCCTGCTCTTCTCCAGGCTGAAAACTTGTGCAAACTGCTTTGATTATATAGAGGTTGAAAGGAAGAACTGGCTCTCCACTGCAGTCTTTCCTGTTGTGACTCTAATCTGAAAAAATCAACCTTGGGTGGGCACCTGGTGTTTCCAGGCATGCTGCTCAGCCGAGGATGTTAGCAAGTGGCACAAGGTGAGTTAAAGTCTCCATGTTCCTTATTGGGTTGCCACTCATACCCACCTCACTCTCTTGCATATGATGTCACCGGTCCATGGGGCTGAATGGGGTCACCCGAGGGTACAGAGGGAGCTGGCAGAAGGTCTTGCCAAGCAGCTCACCATCATTTATCAGCAGTCCTGGTCAAGCAGGAAGGTCCTAGATGACTGGAATCTTGCCAGTGTGACGCCCATCTACAAGAAGGGTCGGAAGGAGGATCCGAGGAACTACAGGCCTGCCAGCCTGACCTCGGTAGCGAGGAAGGTCATGGAGCAGATCGTCCTGAGTGCGATCACGTGGCACATGTGGGACAACCGGGGGATCAGGGCTAGGCAGCACGGGTTCATGAAGGGCAGGTCCTGCTTGACCAACCTCATCCCCTTCTATTGACCAGGTGACCTGCCTGGTGGATGAGGGAGAGGCTGTGCGTGTAGTCTGCCTAGACTTTAGAGAAGCCTTTGACACTGTCTCCCACAGCATTCTCCTGGAGAAGCTGGCAGCCCATGGCTTGGACAGCTGTACTCTGCGAAGGGAAACGATCTGGCCGGATGGCCGGGTCCCGAGGGTGGCGGTGGATGGAGTCGAGTCCCGCTGGCGATCTGTTACGAGCGGTGTTCCCCAGGGGTCAGTGCTGGGGCCGGTCCTTGTTTAACACCTTCATGGATGGCCTGGGGGAGGGCACTGAGCGCACCCTCAGTAAATCTGCACTCAGGAAGGCCCTGCGGAGGGGTCTGGACAGGCTGGATCGGTGGGCTGAGGCCAGTGGCATGGGGTTCAACAAGGCCGAGTGCCGGGTCCTGCGCTTCGGTCACAACAACCCCAGGCAGCGCTACAGGCGTGGGGCGGAGCGGCTGGGAAGCTGTGTGGGGGAAAAGGGCCTGGGGGTGCCAGCTGACAGCCGGCTGAACGCGAGGCAGCAGCGTGCCCAGGGGGCCAAGAAGGCCAAGGGCATCCTGGCTTGTATCAGAACTGGTGTGGCCAGCAGGGGCAGGGAGGTGACCGTCCCCCTGTGCTGGGCACTGGTGAGGCCGCACCTCGAGTGCTGTGCTCAGCTCTGGGCCCCTCACTGCGGGAAGGACATCGAGGCCCTGGAGCGTGTCCAGAGAAGGGCAACGGAG
Source organism: Alectura lathami (assembly GCA_013399715.1). Taxonomy (NCBI): domain Eukaryota; kingdom Metazoa; phylum Chordata; class Aves; order Galliformes; family Megapodiidae; genus Alectura; species Alectura lathami. The sequence goes on from VXAV01003308.1 coordinate 7,998, forward strand.
CTGGTGAAGGGCCGGGAGCACAAGGCTGGTGGGGAGCAGCTGAGGGGACTTGGGACTGTTTAGTTTGGAGAAGAGGAGGCTCAGGGGAGACCTCATTGCTCCCCACAGCTCCCTGGGATGAGGCTGCAGCGAGGTGGGGGTCGGCCTCTTCTCCCAGGTGACAGTGACAGGATGAGAGGTAACGGCCTCAACCTGCACCAGGGGAGGTTCAGGTTGGATATTAGGAGAAATTTCTTCTTGGAAGAAGTGGTCAGGCAGGGGAACAGGCTGCCCAGGGAGGTGGTGGAGTCTCCATCCCTGGAGCTGTACAAGAAACGTGTGGATGTGGCACGTGGGGCCATGGTTTAGTGGGCGTAGTGGTGTTGGGCTGACGGTTGGACTGGATGATCTTAGAGGTCTTTTCCAACCTTAATGGTTCTGTGATTTTTTGATGATCTTCAGCATTCTAGGTAAACAGTCCCATTCCAAACCTTACAGTATTTATTCTGCAGGGTGCTTTTCAAGGTCTGATACGGGTCCTTGGGCACACACAGAAGCTCTTGTGTGTATTTCATGTGCTGCTGGCAGGTGGTGCCCACAGTGCAAAGTCACCCCTGTGTTGCAAAGCAGTTTTGACACGTTCTTAGAGCTGTAGTGAAACTTAAGGTGAGAAGCAGATGAGACAAGAGATTGAGAGGCTGATAGAAGAGGAAATTTCCTTACTCCATCTCTTCTAAGTCATATATAACCTCTGGAAGACTGTGCTTAAGGCTTAGGCTGCTGCTGCCAGTCATCTTGGCAAGATTGACGGTGGGAGCTCTTGGACACAGCGTCTGTCTGTCTGTTTGCTGAATCTGCAGTAGAGGTCTGTGCCCATTCATGTGTGTTTTATTTGGAGCTGCACCAGCCTCCCCTTTCCCTTTGCGCCTGCATGGTACAAGACGAGACGAGAAGCAAGTACTTGGTAATAATGACTGTGGAGTTTTCCATTGCCATGGTCTCTTCTCCTTTTTTATATTGTTAATCTGCCTGCTGAAAGCAGGGGGGACATTGCAGGCTCACAGCTCTTACAGAACAAGTTGCCTGCAGTTTTGCAGCTATGCAGTACTTTATTTTTGTGGGGGAGAGTGTGGACAGTCAGGGTCATGGGACCTGATATTGAAGACTTAAGAGCACTTGTGTGTCTGTTTCTGCTTCTTCCTACATGGCACATTAGCATTGGAGCCTTCTATGGTGAATCCTAGCAGAAAATTATCTGTTTCCTAGGAGCTGTGTTAATTCCTGCCAGGGGGGTGAGCTAAATCAGATCACAGGAGGTTCCAGCAGGCGCCTGGGCTGTCATGGGTGTCGGGGTGGGTTGGGCAGCTGGGAGCAGGGCCGCCTCCCTCCCAGTCTGTCCGTAGCTGATCAGCTGGTTCGGACGCTTTGCTGGGGCTGGCTCGTGAGCCAGCTGGCAGCGGTGCTGGCTCTGATTTTTCTCCACTTGACCCAAGCGTGGGAAAACGTGCTTTAACGTTTAATGCTGACTTTTCAATCAGCTTGATAACGGAGGTAAATTTTACAATTACTCTTTTTATCTTCTCATTGTTTCTTTACTGTGCGCGGCCTCTCTGTTTTTAACCTGCTGCGTTTGTGGTTTGTTTTTTTGAACCCTCATAATCTCAGTGATATTTTGACTTTGGAGTATTAAAGAAACAGCGTTGTAGGCATCTTGCATAGTTGGGTGTGACTATTGTTGTTGCCAGCTGAGTAGTACTGGTGTTTTTGGCTGCTCCTTGTGTTCTCACCTTTCAGTAGCTAGGAGGAGAGCCCCTTAACTCTCTGCAGCCACGCTCCTGTCTATTTACAGCCATACACAACAACCGTATTTACTAGCAAGTTCTGGGAAGTGGAATCCTCTAGAATAGAAATTACAGCACTGCCTCCAGCTTGCAGCGTGTCTAGGGAAGGCTTTGGAGTAAATGAAGTTGTCTTGTTTCACTCTGTCAGTTTAATTGTCGTCTTTGAAACTTCAGAAGTTTCACTGGTTTCCCCCAGGAACATATGCATGCCTTAGCAGAAATGCAGCTATTTTTATCACTTCCTATTGGTCCAGAATTTTTTGTTTCTGTGTTGACTTTGTGTTCAGAATAAGTTAGCTGAGACAAAGATAAATACAAGTGAGTATTGTAGTGTCTCTTCAGTCTTGCTTCCCTGCAAGCGCTGAGTATGGCAGAAGATGGGATAACGAAGCCAGAGCTCGGTCAGGGGCAGTACCTCTTCAGAACTTGCTCTGATTAATTGCACACTTGGGGCTGTTGTTTGCTGGATTTCTGAAGCCTCTGGTACTCCGGAATTGTTGACAAAGCACTTTTTTCTTATTATCTCTCATTTTGAGAAAAAGGCCATGTTAGAGAGGCAGGAACGATGGGGGCCGTTTTCTGTTGGCCCATAAATGACGCGTAGCTGACCGTCACTGCAGTTTGTCCCTCGCAGATCTGTGGAGAATGGACATCTAAAAGGTGAGTTAGTGCAGACCTCCTCTGAAACGGATGTAATATCTTGAACTAGGAAATATGCTGGAAGCTACAAAGCAATTTCTGTTCAATCACGTTTGGTCCAAATTTGCACACTTAGCTTTTCTTCCTGTATATAGTGACTGGTGTTTAAGGGTGTGTTTGTCTTTTTGCCCTGTTTCCCTGAATGCCCTGCAGAGCCTCAGTTCTGCGAACAGTGCTTTTTTGAATAAGTCCTTTTATAACCCAAACTGTTCATGCCCTTATAGCTGTCTCGTATAAATGCTGCTGGTGTCAAAAAGCTTACTCCTTTCCCCACTTCCACTGTATCAACTGCCACATCAGCAAACTCTGTTCCTGTGCTTTTTTTTTCCCTTCTTCCATTGTTCCAGACATAAAGATCTTTTTCAGCCTAAATGATTCTGTGATTCTATGAAATGAGTTTTCCTGTCTGTCTTTTGATTTTCCTTGTAGGGCAAATAGGATCATCTAGAGAGATCCCATAACTGGTAAACAACTCCTTGGTTTTAGGATGGTGCTGGGACACATCCTTGGACATCAGAGCTTCTATAGATGCCAGAAACTGTAGTGTAGCACTGAGGGCACTCACAGGAGTGAGGATGGGAGCAGAGACCAAAATCTGAGTTTCTTCCTCTCCACCACAGTGCGTTCCTCTCTGCCTGCACGGAGTTTCTGTCCTGGTGATACGCCTTGACAGGAGTGAGGTTTGACCCATGCTAGCGTCGCCTGCTGGAAAGCAGAAGCTGGGGATTTGCACACCTTCCCGGGGATGCTGAAGAGGTCACTGAAAGTCTCATGCTTGTTAGGACTCAAATCACTGTACTGTCTGGAGGATGCCCAGGTGTTCTTGAAAGCAGGAGTGGTGTTTGATTTGAGATTCTATATTGAACTTAGGCATCTAGCGAGATCTGCACGTGAACCAAACATCTGAACTCCCATGATGTGCAGTGGGGATCTAGCCAATCTAGTCATGAGGGTTTAGGACATGATTTGTCTCTCAGGTCTGTAGGTTTATTTCAGGTTGTGGTTCAATTGAGTTTTAGGCTTTGCTGAGTTTATTAGGTCTCCACCCATAATGAGAGGATGGACATCTTGGAAGTACAAGCGTAAACAACTGTGTTAATGTGGATGTCTTGTCCTGAACTGGGTGCTGTCTCGGTGGCTGTGCTGTCCTCCGGACTTGATATCTGTTTGCCCAGAGTGTTCAAGTTCAAGCCTTGTCCAGCACCTTTGCTGGATGCAGTTCCATTTTGTTTGGGGAATTAATTGTTAAGGTGTTCAGAGCTGAGCACATGCCCAGGTGTTAAAGTTTGAGTGGGCAAATAAACTAAACTTTACTGATGTAATGAGTTTAAGGGATGTCCTGGGCAGCCTGATCTCATGGGTGGCAGCCCTGCTATGTCAGGCGGTTGGAACTAGATGAGCGTTAAGGTCTCCTCCAACCCAAGCCATGCTATGATTCTGCAGGATGTGGGTGAGGAGGTATTTTTAGTCACTTCTGCTGAGTCTTCACTTGACCCTGTTTCAGGCCTCTGGGTTACCTCTTGCATCTTTACTTGAGTAACTGTAGGAAAATTTCTGAGACACCAGAACCACCTCTCAATAAACAAAAGGAGCTGCCTTGGACGTTTGCGGTGGAGGCTGGGGGGAAATACGCAGCAGTGAGCATTTACTTTCTTTTGTTCTACTCAGTTATATTGCTCCTTCTTAACTGTTGCTCTTTCTTGACATGTTGCATGGTAAACAGAACACTGGGTGTTTCTTGTGAAACCCGGAAATGTCTGTGAGTGAGAAAATACTCCAGATTTTTCAGGAAGCACTAAAAACATGCTCTTGAGTGATTAGCAAAGTAATTTTTGAGTAGTATTCAGATTATTTGTATTTCAGAACTTTATACTTTATACCTAGAGAATATTCAGGACGTTGCACTGTTTTTGACACTTCATCCTGGTCTTTACTGGTCCGTGTGGGCCTTGACATCTCCTTCAGTCAGAATCCTTCCTGGAAAGCGTGGGTAGCGTCCTCTAAGACCGTGGCATAACTCAGCTTGTAAGGTGGATCAGGCTCTATCTAACACTGACAGCGTGTGCTACTGGAGTCTGTTTTACAGTAAATTTGGTGTATGAGCCCAAGTCTACTGTGGTGCCTTAGTATTGTGCTGTGCCAGCCACATCTTAAAACATCCACATAGCTCCCGCTCAGTATCCTCTCACTTCTTAAACCAAACCCATCAGTAGATCTTCTCTGCCAATGACAAACTCTGAGCAATGTCACTCGAGGCATTCTGTCCTTGTGAAGGCCGTGGTTCTTAAAATAAGCTCGTGGAGGCACTGCCAGCACCTCCTGCCGCGCTGCCAGCATGCGCCCAGCATGCAGGGGGGCAGTCAGGGAGCGGGGGTGTGGGAAGCAGAGAGAAGTCAGTGCCCTCTGCTGGAATCCTCTTTCTGTGCTGCAAGGTAGAGGAGAGGGAACTTGAACCCTGAGACCGAATAAGTTTGTGTCTAGCCAAGCCTGGCTAGATAGTGGGTCTGTTGTTTTAACCATTACTGGCTTCACCAGCTGAGGAGGAGTTTTGTCCCGTCAGCTGGGTCTGTGAGCTCTCCTTCTTGAGGGAATGAATGCACTGCAGAGCACTCTTGCTTGGCCACAAAAGGGCTCAGCTGCTTGCCAGCCTCCTTGATTAAAAATAGCAATAGCAATTGCTAGTGTTTTTGACGATAATCTAAGACATACCATGTTTTTTTGCTAGTAAGTGATTCCAGGTAAATTCACAACTGGTGACAAATCAGGCAAAACTAAGTATGTATTAGAAATGTGTTCCTGGGTTGGAAGAAATAGAAGAAATTTCTGGCTTCTGACTTTCTAAACTGGGAAATACTGTACAATGCAGGAGAGATGCACCCCTGGTTTATAGCATCACGTAGCTTGTTTTGTGTGGGTCTTGAGAGGGATGTTGGGAATAATATTTGTGAATAATCTTTTAAAGTGGTATCAGTGTAACACTGAGATCAGGCATATTTGTGAAGATAAACAGGAGGCATAATTATCTCAGGGATCTGAAGGGTATCAGCTGTACCTGGGACTGGACATTACTTTCATGATGGCAATCCTGACGCATCACAAACAGTATCTGAGTGTATTTTTGTATTTCAGGCTTAAACCATCTGTCCTTTGATCCTGCCAGCAACAGCAAATCTCTGCAGTTTGGCAGCGCAGGCGGTGCACGGGTGTCAGAAAGCCCAACTGAGAATGGAAGTGATCCAGGCAAGAAGAGGAAGAGAACAAGCATTCCTCCAGGTAAGCCGCGTAGCAGCTCAGGATTTGGCAACAGAGAAGGCATCTGCAGTGGCAGAACAGCCTGAGTGAGTGTAGACATTAATGTTCAAGATAATGTAATAAAAGCAAATTGTTAAATAGGCTATAACAGCTTACGATGTTGTCGTATCAGGTCTAGGACTCTTACTAAAAACTGATAGGTAATAGATTTTCCTTGTATTCCTCACGGAGTGATTGTGGAAAAAAAGCAGACAACTATATATTTGCAGAATGTGTTGTAGTTCAGAACCCCGGTCCTACCAGTGTGGTTGGGGAAATGCGGCATCTGCTGACAGCATGAGGAGGAGATGTTGTGTGTGTTTCTGGAAATACCAGTCTTTGGGACTTAGTTGTGTCACTTTTCTGTAGAGAAATACTGGGTGCAAAAGGGAGACCTAAGAGAAAGTCCAGTTCTGTTTCCCTGAAGAATCCTTTGTCTGATGATGGCTTTGAGATGCCGATAGTAAGAGCACAGGGCAGCTCTGCTGGGAGTGTGGAGCTTAAAGCTTCTGATCTTGTCCTTCTAATGCATCTCCTTCTCCCTCCCTGACCTTTCCCATCTCATTTGTGTTTAATTCTCTCCTTTATAGTCTCTTTAGGAAATAATTTCTCTCTTCCTCCCTCCTCCTCCCTCTGATAAGCTCTTCTTGGTTACAAACTTCTGCTGCATTCACCTTTCCACATCTGCATTTCTTAATTCAAGAGAACTTTCCCTCAGCTGTGTTGCCCTAGGGTATCTCCGTTCAGCCAAAGTAGGACTCTTTTTCCTCCTTTAGGTCCTGTTTTCTCCATGATGCGGTCAACAAGAAGATCTCGTCGTCTTGTAGAGATTTCGTCCAGCTGTGGAACAAGAGTTAACTTTAATTTTGGTTTTGCAGTGCACAGTGGGATGTGCGTGTGTGTTACTGGCCTGATCTGTACCAAGAAGCTGTGAACATTGGTGACCCTAGGGAGGCGTGAAAGCCTGAGTATTTCCCTTGGGAGTTCAGTTAACATACCGATAGCGTGTGAGTATTGCTCACTCCAAATCTACCTTGCGGTTGGGTACCTCGCCTAGAAGTGCTGGGCGAAGAAGTGTGAGACCTGAGCAGCGTGGCAGGAAGAGGGCTCCTGAGGGAACTTCCTTTTTCCCACTGGGAAGGAGGTGGTGGCTTCCGCTTCTGTGCTGGCAGTTGTATCTCAGTCCAGGCGTGAGTACAGATAATGTAGATGTAGCTGCCGGAACTGTCCTCTGCCCTGAAATGGGCATCAAGGACAGGTTCAGATGGGTAGGGTCAGGGGTTTCCTTTGTTCTTTACACTATATTGCGGGTTTCCTTTATACACCTGGAGGTCCTTAAATGTCTTGGGTGCCCCTTGCGCGTGCTCGATACGTATCTGCTTTCTCTGGTGCTGGATTGTCTCAATGCAGATCTGCTTTTTAAGCATCAAAATCTGATTGTTACTTTCTGAAGCTGTGAGTATCCAAGCTCTTGGGGCTGAGCCATGCAGTGCTCTGTAACAGGGCAAATTTTCAGCACCCTGACTTTGTGCTGGCAGGATTTCTGCAGTGAGAGGGAGCATTGCAAAATGTTGCGGGTTGCTTTGACACAACTTCATTTGCCCACATTGTGATCCTGAAATCCAAATATCGTTTTTATTTGGATGTCTGTCAGCGAATGCAGAGATGCAAGACCAGGCCCCCACACAACCTGAACAACATACAGTGATCTCGGTTGTTAAATAGCGCATACGGAGCTGGGCTGGGGCAGGTGTGCTGGGGGGATAGGTAAGCTAACCGCTGTTGTGCTTGTTACCCTTGTGGACAGGCAGTTCCCACACAGTGAGGGAGCTTGTCAGCTTTTCATCCTCCTGCAGCGAGGTGATCCCTGAGCTTGTCACACTGCTGCCTGCCTGCGTTACTCCCTGAGGAGGGGAAGCCGAGGGAGGTGCTGGTCTCTTCTCCCTGGGAACTGAAGGCAGATGTGAGGGAACAGCACAAAGCTGCACCCAGGGCGGGATGGGCTGGACAAGAGGAAAAATTTCTTTACTGTGAGGGAGGTGGAACACTGGAACAGGCTTCCTGGGGAGGTGACTGATGCCCCTTGTCTGTCTGTGTTCAGGAGACAGCTGGAGAGTGCCCTCTGTGCCAAAAGCTTTAGCTTTTGGTTGGCCTCGAAGTGGTCAGGCAGTTGGAGCTGATCTTTAAGGTTCCTTCCGACTAAACTGTTCTGCTGTTCTGTTCTATTATTCTCCTAGGTATTTGCCTTCATGTTGGTAATACTTGATTTCATTTCTATGCTTTAAATTAGCAACCACCAGGGCAGTAACCTAATTTCTGTTCTCTGGTATCCCGTTTTTCTCCCTTTACATGTGACCTGGTAGCCTTGTTGACAGGCAAATGGTGGTAACTAAAGGTCAGGATTGTCCCAGTTTTCCTGAAACAAATTAGTTACCAAACTGGAAGAGCTTGGCATGGATTTTTTTCAGGCAGAGAGGGCTGGTTGCAATAGCTGGTGGTTTGAAACACAACTGAGGGAGACGCTACGTGTAAGTAGATGGTGTTCAGGATTAGCGATTTATACAGGTCTGAAAGGAACTAAATGTGTTAGTTCTTACACTGAGGCAAAAAGGATGTTCTTGTGTATTGTTTCACACAAAAGTGCAATGTGAACATGTTGTCATATAAAATCCAAGTTGCAGTGCGACTGCCTAGTTTGCACTAGTGTGACTGCCCCTAATCAGTGAACAAATGTCGTAAGTAAGTACCCGTTTCCTTCACTGGCAGGCAGTAATGTGCTGTAGGTCCTGCCTGTTGTGCTGATGTTGAATTGTATTGTTACACACTACTATAAACCTCGATTAGTCAGTCTGAAAACAGATGTAGCATGCTTGAAGTTAGATTTCATCACTGAAAGCTAGAGAGCTGGATTTTTCTTTTTGGAGGATGTGTTATGTTCTTCTTCTATTCATGCTGCTTTAATTTGTCTTTGACTTGGCTGAGCCTGCTAGTGAGCATCAGAGCTGAGCTATTTCGAGGAATGTTCTGCTCTCCCCAGTCAATGAGATATGTCAGATAAGGAGAAAATAGAGGTTTTCCTCTACATAGGTGAGCTCCAGTACAGACGTTTGGCTAGTGCATAGAGCTTGGCTAATGTGGAAAGCGCAACAGGTTTGTACTTTGTTTGTACTGCCAAGGGTGGTGGGACTGGCAGGGACAGAAGCGGGGAAAGATGAAGCCGAGGCTAGAGATTCAACCTTGACAGTGCTTATTTTAAGTTGAACGTGGGGCTTATGAAGATTTCAGAGGAGACCCAGGTGATTTGTAGGTTGGGCGGTTGGCAGACGGTATGTGAGTGCGGAGGGAAGCTTATTGCCGGGGAACAGGTGTACTCTGAGCAAGGTGAACTGATCTCTTACCTCCTCTCTGAGGCCAGGAATAGAAGTGCCCTGGGGAGCAGGGTGTGAAATTCTATGAAGTGGATACTCTCAGTCATTGAACCACAGGGTGATATAAAGGGCCAGTAAATTTTCTTGTGCTGGCATCTTGTGTAGAGCTACAGGAGTCTGTGTCCCTGGCTGTGCAAGATGAGGGAATATCAGTTCTGCAGAGTCTCAGTAGCAGTGTTAATTTGTTCTTTGTTGTTAAGCCAAATTTAGTTTAAATGAAGCTTTCATAAAAATGGACACTGATCAGGAGATGGTGTGCGAGACAGCGCTCTGACTGCAGGGGGCCAAGTCTGGAGTTCCTGCTCTGATGTGGGCAGCTAGCTCGATCTCTGGGCATTGGCTGTTGCCTTTTTTGAACTGGTGGCTTCTTCTGTGTTTTTTTTTCTGTGAGAGCAAAAGTTTGTGCGGCAATTAGTGGTGGTGGGTTTTTTTTTGTTGTTGTTTTTTCCCTGTACAGGACTAAGCTTTGTGTTGAGCAATTCTTTTTTCCCTTTTGAAACTTTTGAAACTACACAATTTTGTAATTTTTGCACTTGGAAACCTAGCTCAAAACAGAGCTGTGAAAACAGAAAGATAAGCATTTTGTCTTGATGGTGACACATGGAAGTAACCAGCTAAAGATGTGGCTGACCCAGCTAAATCACTGGAGACTTGACTATTTCTATGAAGCCACATGTTTGTATCATGTTAATGGCTCCATGTGGATCACCACATAACTGCAGGGCAGGGGGGGATTGGCCCCCTCTGCGCTGCCCTCGTGAGGCCCCACCTGCAGTGCTGCATCCAGCCCTGGGGCCCCCAGCACAAGAGAGATGTGGGGCTGCTGGAGTGGGACCAGAGGAGACCATGGGGATGCCCAGAGGCTGCAGCCCCTCTGCTGTGGGGACAGGCTGGGGGAGCTGGGGGGGCTCAGCCTGGAGAAGACAAGGCTCCAGGGAGACCTCACTACGGCCTTCCAGTGCCTGAAGGGAGCTGGTAAATAGGAGGGAGAGCGACTTGTCCTATCACTGTCAGGCCGTGTAACAAGGGGGATGGTGTTAAACTAAAAGAGGGGAGATTTCGGTCAGTTGTGAGGAGGAAATTCTTTACCCCGAGGCAGTGAGGCCCTGGCTGGGTGGGCCCTGGGCAGCCTGATCTGGAGGGTGGCAGCCAGCCCACGGCAGGGGCTGGGGGGGCTGTGAGGTCCCTTTCATCCCAGCCATTCCATGATTCTGTGATAATTCTGCTAGATGTTGGGTAAATAAAACTGATGCTGTTGCTGTCAGAAACATGAAGTTGTTCTTTTCATTTCCCTTTTTAGCATGGAAGAAATGTCTTCAAATGGCAGTGGAGATATTTTCTATTTGAGCAGACTGGCCATCTCTGAATTCAGTGCAATTGTGGCAGTCGATACCTGCTGAATATTTGTCTCTTCTTCATGAATTCTTGTCTTTAATCAATATTCCTTCAAGGCACTGTAATGGACAAACACAGTTCAGATGCTCCTGGAAGTTAGTGCTTTCACAGGCTTGCTTCCCTGAAATGTCGTCTAGTTGACAGTAGCATTGTTTTTTTTTCAGTTGGCCCTTTCCTATGTGGTAGGGTCAAATCTATTTTTGTATGTTGATACAGCAGAGCCTTGCTGAGCAACATATGTCCCACAGAAAAATTAAGATATGCACTGAGCTGTTAATCACCTTTTTTTCTCTCAACAGATGGTGGCAGAAATCTAAGCCTAGACTCCATTTCGATGGGCTTGCCAATGTCAGACCCAACTGCCTGGGCCACTGCAATGAACAACCTAGGGATGGCTCCCATGGGGATGACAGGACAGCCCCTCCTGCCTGGTATGTGAGTTTATCCAGGCTGTGCCCACCTTCTCTTTCAGACATGTCTTTGGCAAGAACCTGTTTCAGTAGAGTTAGATTAATGAGTTTTTATAGGCAGTACATGTTTATAAGCTGTGTTTGAAATGCATTGATGTCAACAAGTGATTTATTTAGAGGTCAGTGGTTTGAAACTGATTTCAGAAGAAATGAGAATACATGTTTATGGATGCAAACAATGGCTATTTGAGGGGGGCAGGGAGGTGGGTTGTACCTGTAGGTAACTCTGCAGTGGACCAGGAGTGTCCCACTCTGAGACATGCCTGCAGAGCTCAGGGATCCAGTGATATCGAGGAACACATTATACTAAGCTGAGCTGAAACTGCGCAGAATGAATAATGGGAGGGGAATGACAAGAAAGCAGTGAGGTAGTAAAACGGATTTGACAGAAATTAATGGAGGGTTCTGCTTAAGAAATGACCACCCTGTAGTCTGGAGTGCATTCCACGGAGGAGTTAACCTATCTAGGATGTGTTAAAGAGCTCCTGTGGTAACAGAACTGTGCTACACGTGTTTTCTCAGCAGTGTGGTGGGCCTGTGAAACAAAGTCCTGACCTGAAATTAGTTTCAGTACTTTTCTACCATTAAGCGCTTGAGATGGATGCTGTCTCATGCCTGGATAACTGCCTGCTTACCTAGGGAGAGAGTGCCTGTGTTGGCAACACTCTACCATCCTGTTAGTCCTCTGGTGGCACGGAGCAGGTAATTTGCTGTGCAGCTGATCGTATATTAAATTAACAGCATCACTTAACTTGAAAGAAGTATTGCATGCGGTCTATACTCTTCTGTACCCTAGGCCGCCTTCACATTTATATTTGCTGTAAGAGTTGCTTTCATGTCTTTTTCTCCTGCTCACATACCTGTAAAAATCAGCAGAAGTCTGTCCTGGGAGAGCACGCAAGTTTGAAGTCACTTTTCCCTGCTGTAAGAATAGGGAAGACTTTTGGGCTTCCAAGTAATGCTCATTCTGATCCTTTTGAGATCAGGAGTTCTTCACCCAACACAGATGACTCAATGTTTCAGAAGGAGCACAATGTTTTTTGGTGATCTGACTGCAAGAGAGCACAGTGATGGTTTGAAGTTCAGACCAGACATATTTGTAGCATCTATAAAAGATGAGAGGTAATGGAACCTTGAAATGCTTTGGACCATCTTTCCTGAAAGGCAGGTGAGACTAGAGTTTCAGGTCACATCAAAAAATTGTTGATAAATGCTTCAGGACTTACCAGCCTAATTCTGTTTCTACAGATGAAGTAAAGCATGTAGTTGTGAGATGCTTTGACAGGACTGCAATGTCTAAAATGAATACACAGCATCTTTCACGCCATCCAGGTAATGCTAGTTTATGTAAAAAGTCATCACTGCCTTCACCAAACAGCACCTGCCAGGCCCGTTGTTTCTAAATTCCTCAGAGTCCCTGAAGACTTTTTTCATGGAAACTGGCTCTTCTGAATTTGCATCATAAGCCTCTCAGATGCTGGCCTGTAGGCATGAGCTTAGCTTCTTAAAGGAGAAGCAGACCCCTAGGCAAGATGGCGAGTTGTCCAGCATATTGCTGGCTGAGCAGTGAACAGTGCCACAGTCACCACAAATCCAAAGACCCTGGCTTCTGTTTCTCCCGTATGCACGCTTTCTGTCTCTCATTGTAATGTGGTCGTTCACTGCTCTGCTAGTTCTTTTGCTTCTAATAATTGTATTGATTCACAGTTTTTAGAAAGCTGTAAGTCTAGCTTAATCAGAGAAACACCCATCCTAGACTTCTTGTCCCTCTGATTTCTTCAGCTCCTCTGTCACTCTGTTCCTGCATTCAGGATTTCCTCTGACTGACATCCATGCCCACTGCTGTCAACTAACCTTGAAGCAGTAACAGGCTGCCAGGACAAGATGAGACTGCATGCTCTCATTAGCATGAAGAATTACAGGCTCTGAAGAGACTGAATTTAGAGGCTTGCAGAAGCAGTAGCAGTGGGCTCATTTGTGTGTTCTGGGCATGTGGCAGACAGCGCAGGGTGGGGCTGGGAGGAGAAGCCACCACCCTGGCCGAGGATGGTGGGCACATGGCTGAAGCGCACCTTGTTTTGCACCCCTTGCTGCCAGCTAGTGTGATTTCCCTGCAATACCATTGTGTACCAAAGACAGAAGAAGACCTGGCTTTCATCAGCTCTGGTGTTCAGTGGTAGTTATGCTCTATTCCTGTTTTTCCCTGCTCTCTTTGTTTTCTGCCAGCCAGCACTGTAATACTCCTGATCTCGTTGGTGCACCTATGCCAAGCTGTGCTGAGCAGGTGAGCAGATCTTTACATTCTAACGCAGGGGCGTTTCAGGTGTCTCTGCGTTTTTCCAAGAGATCCCTGTTGCTCTGTATCCCCCGCCTTCCTGATGTCTCAGCAGTGAGAGCTTTGGCCATTCCTCTTCCTTCCAGCTTGTTGAACTTAGCTTGCTTTCAGTGGTGATGCCGTTGTTGCAGCTTGGATCAGGGTGTTACTTGTTCAGGACTACATCTTTTAATTTTTCTCCTGCTACCTCACATCTTCAGTGAGTGTTACCACTAAAGGTCTCAGCCATTCACAAGGTGACCTTCATCTTGAAGTTCCACAGGGACCTAGGGTGGGACAGCCTCTCCCTGTTTTCTTTTCCCTGGTTGAAGCCTGAGAGCCAAGTCCCAGCTCAAAGAATGATTTCATGGAGTGCTTCAGCAGCAGAGGCAAATGCGCAATAGCAGTCATACAGGTGGAGCATTGATCATGCAGCTGCAGGCCAGCCCTTGACCTGAAATTCATACCTGGCAGGCTGTTTCCTCTGTAAACAAATTTCCCTTGAAACATGCAGTGGATTTGTGTAGCGCCATCATAAATGCTGATCTGTTTTTCTTTTCCCTTCTCTGAAAAGTCTGTGTCATAGCAGAGGACTTGGTTCAGATCTGTTGGCACCATTCACGTGTCGTGTAAACTAAACAGCAACACTCGGAAGCAAATCTGAATTAGGCAAGCAAAACAATGTATGTAAACTATGTAGAAATGTAGCCCTAGATAAAATATTTCAAAATACAAAGGAAAATAACATTCAGCTACCAATGTGTACACTAAAAGTTGTCTTGCATCCAGATCACTGTTCAGCCAGAGTAGGAGCTTTTTTTAAATAGTATTTGCAAAGAGAAGAATACAAAATTGTTTCCCTGTGTTAGGGATACGAATAGCGTATGAAATGAAGCCAGCTTAAGATCAAAGGAAAACTCTGCCTCTGCACCACTCAGTTCTGCCTATTTGGAATTTTCATCTGTGCCTTGCAAAATTAATCTTAGCTGCTGACATCTGAAAAAGGCAGCCAGCTTCAGCCAGTTGTGCAGTGCTCAGGATTGCGCATTCACTGGTGGTGTCCTTTGGTATTTTGGGGGTTGCCTAGATCTTCAGAGTTTCTTCTGCTACAAGGAGAGGAATAGTGGTAGGCAGTAGAGAGGGTGGTTTGCACCTGAGATCTCAACCTGATAGTGCCAGCTGGCCCTAACAGTGCTGGTGTCCTCACAGCTTAGCTGCTGACATTCTCAAACTCACAAGCCTCCTCTGGAAGGCTTTTAAGCATGCGTTTTCCATTTTGGTCACCTGCACGTATTGATTCCCCAGGGTTCAAGGCTTCTGAACAGGTAAAATACCTCTCATTTGACAACTCTCTAGTTTTATTGGCATTGGGGGTGAATCGAAGAGCAAAAAGCAGAATAAAATACTACTTATTTAGTACTCTGGCTGTATCTGAATAAAGCCTAGAAACAAGTTAAGCAGGGTAAGATGTGTGTTGCCAATGTACCTAACACTTAACAGTGAAGTATTACCTCCGATACTGCTGTGCATTTTACCAGAATTCTCCTGGCACATTTTTAGCTGCTGAGGTTCCTACAGCAGCTTGTCTAGTGTGCAAGGTGATGCCCTTAACCCCATGGCACAAGCTGTCCACGCTATTTGGCTACTTAATAGAACTGAACGGAGGTAGGTTTCACACTGTTTCCATAGGCCATGGATTTCTTTACATGAATAATGTAATATTTACTGAGAAAAGTTTTGATGCTAGATAGGAGATGGTATCTATGGAGCAGAAAGGGAAGTAGTTTATTTGAACAGAGGAAATCTATTTAGCTGAGGCAATTGACAAATAGTTTTTAAAAAGCTGTTTTAAGAGAACAGTTGTGGAGTTCTGGTGAGTTAAATGATCATGTCCCCTCTCTCCTGTTGTTTACTCAGCTAATTCTCACTGATGCATGTAGGTGGAGTACTCATTTTGCTGACCAAATGAGCCATTACGGTATGAGTCCAAAACCGGTTCTCTTATTCTCTCCCCCATTTAGATTTTGATCCTGCTCTTGGGATGATGACTGGAATCCCTCCAATCAACCCCATGATGCCGGGCTTGGGGATAGTCCCTCCTCCCATTCCTCCAGACATGCCTGCTGTGAAGGAGATCATTCACTGCAAAAGCTGCACTCTCTTCCCACCTAACCCACGTAACTGTCTGTGTTTTGTCCTCTTTCTGTCTGTCCATGAATATGTGTGTATGTATAGAAAAATATATACATAAAAGTGCGTATATCAGAGAAGAGCTGGACTCTGCAGCTGTGGAGTCAGTCACCATGGACTAAATGCTGAAAAGCAGGTGACGGAGCAGTAGAAAAAGTCTGTTCTTGTCACTGAGTGATAGTCATTCCAATAAATAGCCTTTCCAGTTGTTAGATTAATAAGGGCTGTGAGAGAAAATGTTTCAGTCCCTGGATCTGGAAACTAGAGAAATGAATAGCAGTGGGACATCAGTGCCAGCTGCAGCGTTAATAGCTCTTGTTTACTTGGCAAAACAGTGGCCTTATCCCATCACTGCAGTCGTGCTTCTGGGGGAGTGCTGTTGTTGCATCAGTTTTGTTCCGGTGCATGTGTGTTAGTGTCAAGATCTACTTAAGACCTCTGTCTCCCCATCCTGAAAGTCTAGGTAACAGGTGATTTCAGACCTCAGTGACTCTGTCTCTGGAATTAAAGGAATATTTCCTCATTCTCCAGGATTCAGAAAAAAAGAGAGTCATAAATGCTAATGCTGTGGCTAGTTTTGCTTTCCACAACTATGTTGTGGCTGATTCAGGAAACAAAGCATGTTTGACAAATGGCATCCAGTGTGGACTGTATGCTGCGGGAGAAACTCAAGAGCAGCCTCAACAAAGACTGCTGTTACCCAGCCGTGTTCCTTATTGGCATGGTGGGAGCCTGAGATAGTGAGCTGTTGCTGATGTTCTGCAGGCACCTGCCTTCTGATGCCCAATAGGACAGAAATCTTAAATCACCATGGTGCTTCCCATCTGGTCTCCAGGGGCTATCTTCTCATCAGAAAACGTGAGGAACAGACTTCCCTTTCTTCCTCTGAGATATATTACAAGGCTATCACCATTATGGATTCAATCTGTATAACTTGAAATCATTCTTGAACCTCACCGAACATCTAGTGACAGCTTTCAGCACTTCTTGGTGGAGGCTACCGTGCTGGCATGTAGCGTAATGGGTTTATAATATTCCTCTTCCCATTAGTGTTGCTCCCATGGAAGGAGCTTTCCTACAGGACTTACTTCTGTGGTCAGACTCAAAGAACACCATATCCCTGCTGGGAACATGGCATTCTTGTTTTGTGAGCCTACTTCTTTTGTCTTACTGCCACCGCAGGGTTGGAGCAGTCGTGAGGGAGGGAGCAGTTCTGTTGTTAAGGATTTTAATTGTGCAGACCCTCTGGACAAAAACCGTTACAGCTCTAGTTACTCGTTCATCTGTTTGACTCTTCAAGCATCCTGTGTTGACACTTTCTGCTTGTGTTTTCTCCCAAGTGATATGCTTGCAAGACAAAGATGATTTTGCCCATACCAACTTTGTTATCATGTTTGTCAGGATAAGCGTGAGAAATCGATCAGTGTGTGCAGGTGTAGCTTGAGCAGGTAAGTCTGAGGTGTGTGCGACTGCAGTACAGGGTTGAGTTTATTTGCCAAATGGTGTCGTGAAGCTGGCTCGTGGTCTGGTAATTAGTAACAACCTGTAGTGGCCATGCGATGGTCTGTTTACCTTAAGACTGCTAAGTCAAGCAGCCAGCTAGGTTGCAGCCTGGAGGTTGTCAGTATTTTGCCCATTTTGGATCCTCCTTACTTGTAGCCTTCTTAGCGTTATCTGTGTGGCTCATACTGCTTCATTGATCACTCCAATAAACTGACTCTGGTTGGAAGCTGCTGATACAGAGGGAAAAGGCAAGTCTCAGTTTTCTCTGTTAAGAAAACAGGAAAAATACTTGACACCCACTAATCCATTTCACTGTGATTGTGAGACTGAATTTCCCACCTCGAGATATTTGCAGGGAGACTTGGGACAGCTTTTAATGGCCTGTCTGTCACCATGTGGACGGAGTGTTTTACCCTACTGTGGTCAACAGGAGCTTAGCATAATCATGTTCACTTTTTCTGCACTGGATAACAACATATGGCAGAACCTGACATGAGCCCTTATGTTAATGCAAGCAACCTGGCAGTCCCCCAGTCTTCCTGAGGTCGCTGTGTGCTAGCTTTTCTTGGCTTGCTTTCTTCTGAGAAGAATTCTTATGTCAGATCGTGTGAGCTGTGCTTACTGCCAGACAAGCAGAGGGTGAGAAGCAGACCCAGTAAAGCATTAATGATAAATTCTCAAGCATGAAATTAACAGAAGTTACAAACTGTGGAAGGTAGAAGCATAAAGTGCAGTCTGAGGCGTGCTTCTCCTCAGAGCCTGCATAGCTCAGCCGCAGTCTTGGAGCCCTGCAGAAATCTTTGAGGCTGTGTGAGCTTGGGCGGTCTTAGTCTTGGAAAAAGCAGGTATGTAATCTTTTCAGAAAAAGTGATGTTCCCTGGTAATAAGACACTTCCATTATGCAGAGAAGTTGCAGGAGATCTTTTTAACTGCATATCTATATATAATTCAAAGGAAGGTGCCAGCAGATGACAGCCAAATCTGACAGGCACCCAGGGGTGAGAGTCTGTATTGCTCCTGTACCCAGCTTTATAAACAAAACTCTTGTCATGCCTAGTCTGACAATATATCTCTTAGTACACCATCCACATTTAAAAAAAAAAAAAAAAAAAAAAAAAACACCATCTCACTGTCCTGGAAACATTACTTAATTAAATATCTCTTGACAAGGAGGTTCAAGAATTTGGAATGTTGTGTTAGACAGAAGATACACTACAAGTCTCTTCCCAGCCTCTGAATGCCTAACAGAATAGTGCATCTCTTCACGCTGGCAAACAGATAACCCTCACACTCAGCGTAGGGGTTTAAGCCAGCAGGCAGCTAAGCACCACATACGGGATGGGGGAGAAAATCTGGGAAAAAAGTAGAACTTGTGTGTTGGGGTAGAGACAGGTTAGTAGGAAAGAAAATTGTAGAATCATGGAATATTCTGAGTTGAAAGGGACCCCCAAGGACCATTGAGTCCAACTCCCGGCTCCACACAGCACCAGCCAACCCCTGCGTCTGAGAGCGGTGTACAAACGCTCCTTAAGCCATGAGGCCTCCCCTCAGCCTCCCCTGCTCTGGGCCCAACAAACCAAGGGACCCCAGCCACTCTTAACACCTCTTGCCCTCCAGACCCTTCCCCATCTCCACAGCCCTCTCCAACACCTTCATGTCCTTATATTGTGGCACCCAACCTGCACCCAGTGCTCGAGGCGAGGCCGCACCAGGCAGAGCGGAGCGGGACGATCCCTGCCCTCGACCGGCTGGCAGCGCTGGGCCTGGTGCACCCCAGGGCACAGGGGCCCTTCAGGCTCCAGGGCACGCTGCTGGCTCAGCTCCAACTTGCCATCAGCCAGAACCCCCAGACCCCTTTCCGCGGGGCTGCTCCCCAGCCTCTCGTCCCCCAGTCTGTGTACAGAGCCAGGGCTGCCCTGCGCCAGGTGCAGAATCCAGCCCTTGCTCTTGTGGAAGTCATGGGGCTGGTGATTGCCCAGCCCTCCAATTTGTTAAAACCTGTCTGCAAGGACTCTCTGCCCTTGAGGGAGCCAATAGCTCCTCCTAGTTTAGTGCTGTCAGGAAACTTAGTATACCTTCAGGTCCTGCATCCAATGAAGTCATTGGTGAAGACTAAAGAGAACTGGGCCGAGACTGGAGACCTGTGGAAGCCCTCTAGTGACCAGCCAGCCCAATCAGCCAGTTGTTCACCCATCACATTGTGGTTTTGCCCTTGTGCACCCCCAGCCTCCTCACTCGCAGGATGGTGAGCTATGAGAAGCTGAAAAGTCCTTGACTCTGTCTAAGCACCGTTCAAAAACCATCTCTATGTCATCAACATTGTTTTCATCCTAAACCCAAAACACAGCACCATACCAGCTGCTGTGAAGGAAATTAACTCCACCCTAGTCAAAAGCAGACAGCCAAACATTGTTTTCAAGGTACGTGATCCGCCCATATTTCTTCTAGCTCACTCACACGCTGTGTTTTCAGCCTAAGGTTTGCATACATGGTGTAGACTGAGCTCCCGGAGGAGTACTCCTGTATGCCTGTCTCCTCTTTATCCTATTCTCTGGTGTTTTTACTCTGTCCTCCCTTTATTGTCCACTGGTGCTCCTAGCATTTCCTAGTGGTCCGGATTGCTTTCTCCAAAATGACCTCCGTAGGTCATAAGAAGAATTAAGGTGGGAAGAGGAAATTGGGCTTCTTTTTTCCTGCCCCTTTGGACTCCTGCCCTCACAGTGTCTGATTTCTTTGACGTGCTGCCTCCTTTGTGGTTTGTTTTAACCCTACTGGTGAAAAAGCATCCATCCTTCTTACATCTCTTGGTTGCACCCATTTCCTTTGACTCTTGCTTCCATCATACTTTTTAGCCTGAATTTGGCTAATAAATTTCCCTGATGTTAATACTTCTGTATTACAGACTGCAGTATTGCTTTATGCCCTTCAGAATCCTCTGAATATATTTTCTACTATTCTGTTCTATATGTTTGGGCAGCCCTTGAAGCTATGCTTGTGTAGCACTTCCTGTGATAAAGTTTTCAGGTCCTAGCTGCTGCTCAGGTTCTACAACAGGAGACAGGTGAGCCTTAGACAAAGTGTTTGGAGAGTGCTTCAGGCCTCTGAGATCTTTTGTTTGGAAACAGGCTGGTAAATGTGATTGTTCTTGTGTAGCACCTCAGCAATGCTCGGTACAACTATTTGTTAGTCTTGTCAAACGTACTGGAGCTAACCATGCGTTTGAAGGAAACCAAGGCGAGTGTTAGTGCGGGTGGGCAGATGAATAGAAGTTGTGCCAAAATACCTGACTAACCTTGCCTCTTCTTCTTTTGCTGTTTTCAGATCTGCCCCCTCCAGCAACAAGAGAGAGGCCCCCAGGCTGTAAGACTGTGTTTGTTGGAGGACTGCCAGAAAATGCAACTGAGCAGATCATTATGGAAGTGTTTGAACAGTGTGGAGAAGTCATAGCTATTCGGAAGAGTAAGAAGAATTTCTGTCATATCCGCTTTGCGGAGGAATTCATGGTAGACAAGGCACTGTATCTTTCTGGTAGGTGTAATTCTGTCTCAGATAGAAGCTTAAAATTCTGGGATACAGGTGTAATGACTTCTTTATAATTAGGATGTTAGGCTTTCTTGCCATTGGAAGATTTGTCTCATGTTGTGTCAGTTCTCCTCTTGTTCTGCTCTTGCTGCATTTCTGCTTAAATTCTAAAAAATGCTCCTGATAGGAAAGATACTGCAGACCTCTGCGGACTATTGTGATGAGGTACAGAGTCTATCCCCATCTTACCTGGATAAATGTCCAGTAAATTCTGTAGAGGAAGCTGAATGTCCTTTAAAGATTTGCAGTTGCTCTCAGTTACCTGTTAATTGGATGGGCGCTTTACTTTCATCAATATTGTTTCCGTTTTAGTCAGCAGTGCTGAAACACTTGGACTCCTTTTGCCTAGGGATCCCCTATTCCACATCTATAAGGTTTTAAAAGATGTGCTTCGGGGACTGCAGAGACCCCATGGTTAGTGTTCACAGGCTCTGGTTGATTGGTAAATTGCACATTTCCAGCCAGCAATGTGTTTGCTGTGCTGGTTACAGCTGCACTATGCAGTATGAACTCTTTACACGACTCTTTAGCACTCTAGAAAATACAGTAATACTTTCTATTTCCATTCTAAAATCTCTTTCAAATCCATTATTTCAGTTTATTAAGAAGCCGCTGCACTGCCTCCAAAGCCTGTAATCTTTCCAGAGAGGTGACATTGTCAAGATATGTGAGGGAAATGCTCTTTGTTGCTTAAAACAATGGAAACTTTTCTGTGGACTGTTGTAACTGATTGTAAGCATCACTTCTTGTTTCAGAGACCATTCAGTTGGGTCTGACTTGCAGTGCCCTGTTAATAAGAGTTGTGTCACAGAATCCCAGAATGGTTAGGGTTGGAAGGGACCTCTGGGTCCATCTGGTCCAGCCCCTGCTCAAGCAGAGACACCCAGAGCAGGATGCCCACAGTCATATCCAGGCAGCTCCAAGGAGAAAACTCCACAGCCTCTGTAGACAACCTGTGCCAGTGTTCCTTCACCTTCACATAAATAATTTTTATCTGATATTCAGTCAGAACCTGTTGTTTTCCAGTTTGTGCTCATTGCCTTCTGTCACTGGGCACCACTGGAAAGAGCCTGGGTCTGTCCTCTTTCCACCCTCCCTTCAGATGTTCATAGAGGTTGATAAGATTCCCCCTAAGCCTTTTCTTCTCCAGGCTGACCAGTCCGAGCTCTTTCAGCCTTTCCTTGTAGAAGAGATTCTCCAATTTCTTCATAATTTTCATGGTCCTTTGTTGGACTCTCCAGTATGTATGTCCATGTCTCTCTGACAGTCAGGAACCCAGAACCTGAACCCAGCGCTCCAGGCATGGTCTAACTGGTGCTGAATCGAGGAACCTTCCTCAGCCTAGTGGAGGTGCTTTGCCTAACGCAGCTCAGGACACTGTTAGCATCCTTTGTGGCACGGGCACATTGCTGGCTCCTGTTTACCTCGGTGTCCTTTTCTGCAATGCTGCTTTCCTGCTGGGTGGCCCCAGCATGTCCTGCTCATGAGATTCCTGTCAGCCCATTTCGCCAGCCTGTCCAGGTCCCTCTGGAAGGCAGCATGGCCCTCTGCTGTATCTGCAGCTCCTCCCAGTTTGGTGCAGGGTACCAAGAGTGCACCTGCCCTTTTATCCAGGTCGTTAACGAAGATGTCAAACAGGACTGGTCACAGTACTGGCCCCTGGGGTGCACTGCCAGTGAATGGCCTTCAGCTAGACTTTGTGCTGCTGATCACTGCCCTCAGGGCCGATTATCAGTCCACCCCACTCTCTGCCCATACAGCAACTTCTCTGTGAGAATCTTACGGGGCGCCGGTGTCCAAGGCCTACGTGAAGTCTAGGAAGACAATATCCATTGCTCTCCCCTCATCCATCGGTTTGAGGAAACTGCCTCTTTGTGGTTAACCCTACTACATGAGAGCCAATACAGCCTCCTTAGCTACAGGCATTCCATGTTTATAGCGCTTCCTCGTCAAAGTCATGGCTGTGTGCACCGCCATTGCTGTCTGCCACACAACTGCTGTTTCATTGCTGGGTTTGTTCTTTGCACAGTCTGTAGTTTTAATTTTCTTCCACGTGTTCCACCTGTGCTTTCCTTAACCACAGATGAGCACCTTCTACCATGTCTGATGTGCATCCAGGAAAGGAGTCCTGCGAATGGTGCTCGTGAGGGCTGCTCACAGTGGATGTGCTCGTCTGCTGACATTTTCACCACTCTAACCAGATAACTGGGGCTGTTCCAAAGATTGCTTCCATCCCAGTGCCTCCATCTGCTACCCTCTTTGCTATGTTTCACTTCTCATTCTCCCCCTTACTATTCAAACTTCCAGTTTTTGCCAAAGTGGGGAAAGATGCAAGGCAGTTCTGCCTTCTCCGTGTGAGCAGCTGGGCTGAGTCCCAGAGGTTACATGCAATTATTTATTTATTTAACCATTTGGTTGCTGTTTGAGATCCAGTACCTGCCAGTGTTTAAAGGAGGAGCAGCCTATACAGAAGTCCTGCTTAGCATGTACAAAGCAGGCAAATTGCAGCAAACTCCTTAAAAACGTTTCTTTTTCCAGAGTCACTCTGTGCACTAAGCTAGTCAATAACCTCTGCTGTTCGGGGCCTTGCTAGCTTTGTGGGGGTCACAGTCAGGCCCTACCAGGTGGAGGGAGCCTGAGGTACTACCCTGCACAAGTCACCTGTCCTATCTGAACTTTGCTGTCATCACCAGGCTATCGCATCAGGCTGGGCTCCAGCACCGACAAGAAGGACACTGGGCGTCTGCACGTGGATTTTGCGCAGGCTCGCGATGACCTCTACGAGTGGGAATGCAAGCAACGGATGCTGGCGAGAGAGGAGCGCCATCGCAGGAGGCTGGAAGAGGAGCGCTTTCGCCCACCCTCCCCACCTCCTGTTGTCCATTACTCTGACCACGAGTGCAGCATTGTTGCAGAGAAACTGAAAGGTACATGGTTCTGTGGGCTGTGCTACCTGTCGGCGCAGGTACTGAGGGAGGGTTGCAGTCTGCAGCACTGAGATGGTGGTGTCACTTCATAACTTCCCTGGTGCTTGCTTACACAAGGAACAACTGATGATGATTCCTAATATTAAGGAAACAATAAGTGTAGGGGGAAAAATACTGTTGGACTGTTTCAGAGCTGGACTGAAAAACCTCATCACGTGTGTTTTGGAAGAGGTGGCATAGGTTTCTGTTTTGTGACCGTGTAACAGCTAGCATAGGGGTGTGTGCTACTAGATTTCTTTTGTTTTAATACCAAGAAATATGTCTCTCCTCATCTGCAATTGTAACAGCTGCCACATTTGTTGTGTATTTCTTAATCATCCACCCTCATCTAATTTACTGGCTCTATTAGTATTCCAGAATTTTCCATGTTTAATATCATTTAAGTTAGCTGCCTGTGCTGAAATTTTAAATGTTGGTCTTTGCTCAGGTATGAATTTTGGCAGTGAGGCATGATGGGTGATCCTTTTTTTAATTTTTTTTTTTTTTAATTTTCCCAAGAAAGTCCATTCAGACTGAGCCCTCAGGCTGTACATAAGCTGCTCAGTGTTGCATGTGGCTTTTAAGTATAGCTGGTAGGTTCTCATAAGGCCTACTGCACCAGTCCATCTCCTGTGCCCTGCTCTCAGTCTATGCCATGAGCAGCTCTCACAGCCATCTGTCTTTCAGAATCGTCTTTAAAAACAAATGTATGCTTGCGTACAGTGGTTTCTTCCAAACTGTTTCTGTTAAAACTACTAATTTAAGTCCAAAGACCTTTCTGAAGTCTAAAACCCATCTGTGGCTTGATTCTTTCAGTCAGAGGATATTTACTGTCATGGACGAGTACGTCTAAATAGGCATAGAACGTTTTCTAGTAAGTTTCCAGCCATTGATTCTCCTCCCTCTTGTGGTGCCTCAGTAAACAGTTTTCTGTCAGTTTGATGTTAGACTTGGATTCCTCTGTGGAGTCTTGTGTTTGGATAATGGTGTGTTTTCAAGAACCCAGATGAACCACCGTAAGTAAGTTGACCTTTGAAAAAGAGCAGTTCACTGGTGGCGGGGAAAGGATCTGAAAGCTGCACAGGTCAACTTTTGGTTCCATGCTCTAAAGATACCCTCTCCTGCTGCAGATGACACAAAGTTCTCCGAAGCTGTACAGACCTTGCTAACATGGATAGAGCGTGGAGAGGTGAACAGAAGGACTGCAAACAATTTCTACTCCATGATTCAGTCAGCCAACAGCCACATTCGCAGACTGGTGAATGAGAAGGCAGCTCATGAGAAGGAGATGGAAGAAGCTAAAGAGAAATTCAAGCTTGCTCTCTCAGGGATTCTGGTTCAGTGTGAGTAGTATTTCCGCACTGAATGTTGGTTATCAGTTGTGGCAGGGAAGACACTTAACTTGTAGAGTCTGGTGAGATCATACTAGAAAATCACCAGGAAACGTAAATGGTAATTGCTTCTAAGGTTCTATGCAGCTACAGTGAATTTATAAGCATATGTCATTAACTTGGCAAAAGTTTCTCATGGTACTTTTTATCGAAGGCAGAGCCCTCATCTGGAGGGAGGAGAGAATGAATTCCTAATTTTTTTCCTCTTTTAATTATAGTCTATTAGTAGTTCTGTCATCTTTTCAACACTGCACTTCTGTGTACAGACAAGGTAAGTTCCTGGTAATCCGATGCCTCAGCGAAATGTGCAGGATTTATTCACCAAAGGTAGGATGCAGTAGAGTGTTCCCAATACCCTGATCTCGGTCACAGCTGAGGTTCCAGTGAAAATCTATTGCAGAACAGAATTTTGAACCTGGGTCCCAGTGCTTTATTAAATCATGAAATCAAAGAAGAGGCATTAGCTCCGTTAGTTCTGGAGCAGGATTTATAACAGTTCCTCAAACCATTCATAGCCTGTTACACATCCCTTCTTTAGTACGCCTGAAATAGTTTTTTAAAGAGTACTTTTTCCATGACTAAATTAGGTTTCATTGAGCCCTTGGGCTAGGATATGAACATTCTTAACTTTGGTTTTATGTTCAATAATTTGGCTGATACTTGATTTTTTTTTAATGTCTTATTCTTTAAAAAAAAAAAAAAAAAAAAAAAAAGGGGGGGCACATGATCCAGAAGAAAATACAGTAAGCGCTGCAGAGTAAGTAGTAATAGTCAACAGCATTCAACTCATCTCTATAAAACACCTAGTGATACTTCAGATGCTTTTAGATTTATTAGTTACTCCAAGTAGCAGAGAGACTATTTCATGAGTTATGCCTACTACAGCATCACAAATGTGGAAAAAAACAGCTAGGTGTGCTTTCTGCTGTTAGCTGAGGTCTCATCCCAGGAGACGCACTTGGTATTTCCAAAAACCTCTGCAAATTTTCTGGAAAAATATTTTAGAAGAATAAACCCAAGGAACATAAAAACCTGGTGCGTGATGGATAGGATGCAGTGCTCAGGCTGTTGCACTGTTCTTTGGGACTGGACCCATTGGGCCAAAGAACATCTGAAGTGCCAGCCTGCACAGTAGTGAAGCGAATTTTAGAGAGCAAATGCTGTCTGGGTGTGCCTGTTGCAGTCAGAAGCAGCTCTGCACCGTGTGTCAGAGGGTTTTTTCAGTGCAGCTTGTGCCTTCCTTTCTTCCGACTGAGCGCAGAGGCAGTTTTCCCGGTTGATCTTTACTCTGTGATGCTGGCCTGGTGAAATTCGTACTTTCCTTTCCAGGCACAGGGTCCTGAGCATGGCTTCAGCACAGTACAGTGTTATAACAAAAGGTTAGCCAAACCACCTGCCTGATTCCACTCTTTTACTCCTTTACTCCTCTTGTTCGCCCTCTCTGGATGATATTCTGGCCTGATTTGACTGCTGATTTGATACTACAGTCGAGCAGATAGTGGCCGTGTACCATTCTGCCTCCAAACAAAAGGCTTGGGACCATTTCACGAAAGCTCAGCGTAAGAACATCAGCGTGTGGTGCAAACAAGCAGAGGTTGGTAATTTTTTATTGTGTTAGATCCTCCAGCCAGTCTCTTTCATGTCAGGATTTTGGTTTTAAGTTTGCACAATGCTCTCGTGGATAACAACATCTTAATTCACAGTGTAAGGTGGGAGTTACTCGGTCGTCTCTTGTGTTCCAGGTAATACATTTGCTCTTAGTCTGTGTGTTACTACTAGCAATGCACTGAGGTCTGTATGCTGATTGAAGTTGTGAACAATAATAATAAATATTGATCTGTTTTCTTCTGATTTTACTGTTAAACAGAAGGTATTTCTAGAGAGATGTTAGAAAAGGCAAGTATTACCACTGCTTTTTTGGTCAGTTTTTTCACATTTTTATTGACAGACTTGAGAGATGGAAGTAATTGCAGCTGGACAGTCTGAAAAACTTGTGGGAAGATGTTTTCGTATTTGTGTATTTATCTCATGCGTTGACATTGCTAGTGGGGATGCTAGTGATGGCAGGGATGGGGGTGATGGAAGTAGGTGTGTTACTCAAACAGCTGTTCCTGCAAGGGGAAGAGCAGTCTTCAGTCGCTAATCTTATGAAATCTATTTTAATTCAGGCACAATGTCAGAAAAAAGGTAAAGGTACGCTGTATCTTGGTAAAGTGATGATTTTGGCAGATACTTATCCTGGAGTCTGGGATGAAATAAGTGTTGCCTTCTGTCACCTGTGTATAGCTGGGATGTTCCATTACTGGGCTGCATCTGGCAGCGGAGCCCATCTCGGTGTTTTGTGTCTGGCCTGAGGAAGGTGGAGGAGGTGGCTGTGCTCCTGGGAATGCGGAGGGCTTCCAAGAGGAGCAGAAGAGCCCGATGGTAGATCCTTAGGTCAGAGCTCTCTTCCTTAGAATCTCATTTTTGTGTTCCTTCCCTAGAAAGGTTAATGCTCAAAGTGAAAGGAGAAGTATTGGCACGTTGGGGTACGAATAGTTTCAAATGAAAAAGCAAGAAATCGTATTTTTCTTGCTCGTTAAGTTTTTTAAGTAGAGTGGGGCTTGCATCAGCTTTTACTTCTGGCAATACACAGACATCTTCTGTGTGGTGTGACCCAGATCTGAAGTGGAAAGAACAACCAACCATCAGCAACTACAAAAACTTGCTCTGAAAACTACCTTTTAAACTAACCCTCCTGTGTTTAGATATCCATTTTTTATTCAGTGTGGAAGTGCTAGCACTTCGGTGCTGATGATGTCATTTACATGTCAAAAAAAGCAGGTGCTTTCTCATCTCAGCATAACTTCAGGGTGGTTTCCAGCCCTGTGGGTTGCCAGTGTTCACCAAAGCCATGCTGGGAATATCAGCCTGGATGCACAAGATTGCATCCTTGGCTGAGGGACTTGAGAGGAATTGGGTGTTTCGCACCATTGTCTGAGTGTTCCCATGGCAGGAGTGTAAACAGCTGACAGTGTTGTCCCCCACACTGCTGAGCAGGCAGGTTTTGATGAAAAATCCTAGTCTGCTTAATGAGTTTGGATTTTCTTTTTTCTTTTAGTTTCCTTGCTTGGAATGCAGACGTTGCTAACTGCTGGACCTCACTGTGTGACTTCCCAGAGCCCTGTGCAGCCGTTGGTGAATTTATGCTCCCGAGACAGCACAGGGGGGGCAGTGGGTGAAGAAGTGTTTGCCCGGTAGTTCTCTGGAAGGCCAGAGGTGGGCTGTGAGCACCCTGACCCAGCTGTAGGTGTCCCTGTGCGCTGCAGGGCAGTTGGACTGATGGCCTTCAAAGGTCCCTTCCAACTGCAGCGGTTCTATGGTTCTGTGATTCTGGATTTTGACTCCCGGTTGTGGATCACACGCAGCATGTATGGGTTAGGTAGAACTGAAAGCCTGGAGATGCGTCCTGACGCCCACCCAGGTGATGACTGTGGTAAAAGAGAAGTGTGTTCTGAAGTACTTCTTTGTTCATAGTCAAAGGAGCTCAAATATACGAGGAGAAAAGCAGCAAGCTAAGGGCAGGTTAGCTTTTTAACCGCAGCCCTTTCAAGCGTGCTGCTGAAATCCTCCTGTTCAGCTGCTGCTGCTTAAATCTCTGTTCAGTCATATCCTGGTGTCCGTCTCAAAGCTTTCTCCTGGCAGAGCCCCAAGCCAGAGAGGCCGTGAATTCCATTCGCATCCCAGGAGTGCCGTTCTGTCTGGCACGCAGCAATCTGCAGGGCGCTTCTACACCTTTCAGACCCTCTGGATGTCATTGAATGTTGTAGTCCAGAGCTCATACACGGATTGCTTTTGGGTGCTTGAAGGCTAGGCTGCACCAAGGTCCTCTGTGTGGTTGGCGCACCTCAGTGGCAAATGGTGTAATCCGTTGGATCTGAAGGGAAAGGCTTCCATCATCACTTCTTTACTGATATTGCTCGGAACAGGGAGGAATAAGTGGCACACAAATGTTTTAAATGTTTTTTAAATATTCAATTTTTTTCTATATTAGAAAGCTACAGTATCAGATGATGTACTGATTCTGTTAGGTAACTACAACTGCAAGAATAGCAGACCCACGGAGTATGGCCTGTCCTAGCTCCAGAGCAGTTTTGTAGGTTATCACCATTTCCTCACGCAGCACTAGACATATCCTAGACCAGCGGTCCTGCTTCAGCGTAAAGCAAACCAGCTTTGCTAAAACCGTCTCTGAGAACGTTACTCTGGGTTGTTAGTCTCAGCAGTCTTAAGATCCCATCTTTTTTTAACTAAACCTGTAATAACGAATATCTAAAGTGAAACCTTTTATTCTCTTGTGGGTGTTGGTTTCTGTGAAAGACATGAGACTGTTTGAGCTAGAGCACGGAAGTAAAAGAAGTAGATCACTGTATGCTTTCATACAGGACAGATCTTGCAAGGTTGCTGTGGAGAAATCCATCACTCAGGTGCAAGTGCAAAATGCTTGTGATGCATTGTCCGTATTTTCCAGTGTAAGTCAGTTAATCTGTAATAAAATGGGGAACCATTGATACTCCAGTGTGTGTGTAACACTGCAACAGAAAGAAGTGCATCAAGGGTTCCATCCATATATCCTATCTGCAAGGGCATAAATAAATGATAGATCTGCTATAAGAACATGTTTTACAGACCAGAGAAATTGCTTTTCTGGAGGGGGGTTGTACATGTGTCATTCATCTTGTTTCTTGGGAGAAAAAAACTCACAAATGTAAAAGTCATAGAAAGCATTGCTTTCTTGTCCTTCCTGAAATGACAGTAAACAACATTGAACTTCATCTGCTCAGCAGAAAAGTGATAAGGTTCTTCTGTTTGGGTTCAGTTGGGTTACTTCTGTTAGGAACTTTCTGGTGACTTCCTAGAGGATTTGTCTTCCGCCCTACTCATGCATCGTGGGGAGTACAGAATTAGCGACACAACATCCTCTCTGCGTGTCATGCTGGCAAGACTGAAACACCACAGAAATTGTATGCTGAAGGGGGATTGTCGGGGGGTGTGGACATACTCATCCATCTCGGTGTGTTGCTCTTCACTCATCATTGTATGGGCATGCTGGACAATAAGTTATGATAATTTTCAGTAAGGTTGGGCAAGGTTTTTTTTATTTTTTATTTTTTTTAAATCCTATGAGAACAATGAATGGGGAATATCACAGTCCTTATTTGCCTGGAGGTTAAACAGCAGCTATGTAAATATTCCTTGGTTATTAAAGGGAGTGTATTAAAAGAATGTAGCTTACTGTGAACAGGCTCCGTTTTTGTTGGACGGAGGCTCTTTAAAAGAAAGTGCACTTAACCAGCTTGTGTTTCAGCAGTGAGGGTGGGCTTGCTTCCCGAAGAAGAGTTAGATGCCATGTCAAGGAAGGCTTTAACGTCTGGGAGCCTAATTCCTATGGCTGTTAAGGAGCAGGCTGCTGAAGGTGCTGACCGGTGGGAGGTTGGGAGGCCTAAATGAGACGCTGGGTGATGTTCTGCCGCTGTGAGACACTCCTTGAGGAGCGATAGTGGTGAGGAGAGGCAGGTGCTTTAGAAAAAGCATTTAAAACGCAACGTGTTTCATCAGTATTGTCTGTGTAAGGGTAGAATTGAAGTTGGGGTTAAGGGACGACAGTGAATACTTTCCTTTTCTCTTTGGCACCGAGGAGACCGCAGCTGGGCTGCTGTGTCCGGTTCTGCCCCCTCCCTTGTCTCCAGCCACCCGTACGAGAAAGCTGACAGTGAACCACAGGGAGTCCTGGCGATGTCTGCCAGGATTTTAAGGGAGCTGGGCTTGTGTAGCCTGGGGAAGGGAAGGCTGAAGGGGCTCCCCACCAGCAGCTTTCTGCTATCTAAAGGGAGGCACAAGGAGGCGGAAATGGTCTCTTCCCGGAGGCACACAGCATGAGGATGAGAGGCAATGAGCACCTCACAACAAGGGTATTTCCAGTTGGGCTTAAGGCCCAAATTCTGGTCCTGAAGAGCTGTGCAGCCCTGGGGAGGAGCCCAAAAAGACAAGGGAAACAAACCTGGGAAGGAAATCTATTCCAACAAAGCTAAAAGTCGCCTTTCACCTTTAAAATTCTTCTAACATCGTATGGAAATCTGGGCAAAGTTGGCAAGTTGGTGGTTCCTCTTCATCCAGAAGCCATTTGTGTCGGTGGGGTCAGGTACATGCAGGCCACCTTTCAGCATAGCTGCAACCTGAGAAAAATCTGAATATCTGCAGAGTTTGGTAGTATCCAACGGACAGTCTTCTGCTAAAGAGCAGATGAGTTATCCTCTGCAGCTTTGGAAAAGTGACTGTTCTGGGAAGTTCACAGCTGTGAACCTCTGCATGAGGTTGCACTTCTGTGACTTTCTTTCCAAATCCCACTGACTCTGTCCTTTCTTAGTAGCTATAGTGGAGGAGCTAATGTTTCATCCCCAAAAAGCTGAGTGGAGAGTCTTGATTCAGGTTATGCCTCTCCTCTGAGCCCTAGCACTGCTGTTTTCTTTTCTGCTTGCCTGAGATTGCTTGCCATGACTGGGGTGGGAGCACACTCTCCGTTTGGAGTGGTCTTTTGTTCCAAGGTAAGTTCTCCCAGTGGGAAGAGGCAGCGAGACCAACGGTGAGGTCTCTTCTAGGTTCACTGCTGGGCTCAGCATGCTTTCCTTTCTCAGGGTCTTTTCTTAAAGGAAGATGCCCCCCCAACATGCATCTTCTTGCTGCAGCTTTTGTTGGAATTGAATCCTGCCAGTCACAGCAGGGTTCTGCTGCTCTGTCAGTGGTAACACAAGGTGGTTTTGCCAGGCAATGCAGGCCGGTCTTGTAGCTGAGGGCAGCTTGTGAAGAATCCATGGTAGCTTGAGACTTAGTGAAATGCGATGCTACTATAGCAGCCAGCCAGCTCCCTTCCTTGCTTTGGAAGGGCCTTGCTAAAATATTTTTCCTCTGATGCTTTTTCCCTCCCCACCCAGGGCTCCACCTCAGCCACAGAGCAGCCCTGGCCTGCTTGGTCAGACACTGGTAAATCCTGGCATGGCCTGCTGTGCAGCCAGGCCGAGCTTGGCCCCACTGCGCGCTCTGCTCTCTGCAGGCTCCTCCAGTTTCAAGGCCAGCTTAGGATTTTAGCTGTTGGGCAATATCAGTTAAAAAAGTAGGATTTTTTTTTCTACAGTCTTCAGAATAGCTGCCATTTTATGTGTTGTCTCCAGGGCAGGCAGCAGTTATTTTGGAACTGTAGTTCCAGCTCTGTCCCTCATGCTCAGGTTTGCCTTGTTCTTGCCCTTTCCCCATTGCTGTCGCCAAGGGTCATCCAAGCTGAAAGTGCATTCATTTGCACTGTTGGCTGCTGTTGGTGGAGGTGTGCTTGGCACTGGCAAGCAGAGTTTTTGAAAGCTTCAGGCCATTAAGTAAAATCTGCAAAGAGCTGTACATCAATTTTATTTCATAAGTAAGTCTTTTCTCCAGTGGCTGTTTCTGAGATGTGTAATCTGAGTGAAGTTCTGGTAAACTGACGTTGGGTAGGGAGACTTGGCCACCTGTGCTAGCCTCTAGTAAGTATTCTTGGCATCTTCATCTTCCTGAACAACTGACCATCACCTTCTTGAATGTTCACTTTCCTGCCCTGTGGAGGGGCTAGGGAGTCTGGGCTAAGTATTTCCTTGTCTTGCAAACAGGGGGCGATGCGTGTCCGTGCAGAGTTGTGTCTTGTCCAGCTTGAGCAGAGGGCAGAGCTAGGGATCTTGTCCTGAGGGGTGGGTGAGGTTGGCTGGCTTTGCTTGGGTGAGGTGGAAGGAATGGAAAGGACACTTGTGAGCAGGAGCTGGAGTCCCCTGGGGGCAGTGCATCTGTTACTTTCTGATCCCTAAGGCTGTGACAGAGTAGAGAGGATCCCAGCAACTGAAGGGTGAGTCGCAGTGGTGCAGGTTGCACTGGTGGTAGGCACAGAGGCAGCAGGGAGGGAAGCTTCAAAGCTCACCAGGACTGATACGAGTCAGGAACTGGCTGGGCAGTCTCTGGCCTCTGTCTCTGTACTTGCAGTTCCCTCTTCTAACTGGCATAATCTCCATCTCAGGTACTTTTTTTTCTGTAGTAGCCATGCAGCTGTGTAGAGGGGGCACGTAACAAGGAGGAGCGAAGTGAGGCAGCGCCATGTGTCATGGATATGGTCACGCTGCAGCAGGGCAAGGCAGGTGCGTAGCAGGGTAGTACTGGGCATCGTGTAGGCCAGCGCTTAGGAGGGCGCAGGAGAAATAAATGCTGGGGAGATGTGTCAGGTTGCAGCACGTGCTGTGTTTGTCAGGGCGGGACATCACTTGTGGAGAGCACGGTGTAGAAATCCAGCATGGAAGAGGAAGGGCAGGATGGCATCAGGGAAGGGTGAGAATGGCATGACAGCAGAGTGCGCAGGGTAAGGGAGCAGCACTGATAGCAGTTGGTGGTGGCAGGGAGGTCCTGGTCTTGACACCTGCTGTGAGCAAGAAGGCACGAGACAAAGTGAGCTGGTGGAGGTTATGAAGTGGGGTTGCAGTGGGTGCAGGAGAGGTGTGTGGATGTCGAGCAGGGCACGTGAGGGAGAGGGCTCACTGAGAGCAATGCTGCACACAAGGCTAGGTGCCTGCCCTGGGGCAAAGAGTAGCAGGAAGATGAAGAACTGGTGATGTCAGTAATGCTGGTGGATTGACTCGTGCTAGACGTTGTTCTTGATTTAGTAGTCTGTGCCAGACATTTCTGTAATTTCCCCTTTCTTGTATCATGGAGTTGCATTTTGCAGACTTAGATTTCAGCATCTCTTTATCCATGCCGTTTGTTCCTTATAAGCTGTATTGAAAAAACCTCTGCTTTCTGAACCTTAGGAAATTCGTAACATTCATAATGATGAGCTAATGGG
The DNA here is from genome assembly GCA_013399715.1 of Alectura lathami. Taxonomy (NCBI): domain Eukaryota; kingdom Metazoa; phylum Chordata; class Aves; order Galliformes; family Megapodiidae; genus Alectura; species Alectura lathami. The sequence goes on from VXAV01003308.1 coordinate 41,934, forward strand.
TATTCGAAGAGAGGAGGAAATGGAAATGTCTGATGAAGAAATAGAAGATCCATCAGAAATGAAAGAAACAGAAGAATCAGGTAAAATCCCTTCTTCCAGCTCCTACGTAAAATGCATGTCTCTTCCGTGGTTTCTTTTAGGAGCCCCACTCAGATCTGTCTGTTCAGAGCAAAATCAACAGCAGTTACCAGTTGCTGAGGTCTACAAGTGTGCAGTCTCTCTGATATGTGCTCTGCCTTCTGCCAACCTTGTTAAACTTTTGTGCATTCATGCAAATTATGAAGGACAGAAAAAAGGTCATAGCGCTGTGTCAGTGCCAGGACTTCAGAGAAAGTTGTAAGAAACCTTTTTATAGGCAAGTGTGGCATCAGTGGGTTTCAGTATTTAAGCAGTGGGTTTTACAGCTGTTTCTACTGCTGTCTGCTGCTCTACCTTGTCTCTGCTGCTGTTCTTCCAAGCCTCTGATGCCTCATTGAATTTGCTGGTAGACATCCTGCTGCAGCAAATCCTACAATCGTAGATACAAAACATATGTACGTAACACTCTTCCTTTTGCACTTGAAGGTTATGTTAGGAGGCAGAGAGAACAGAAGGCTGTTTCTCCCAACCAGCTGTTATTTTGTATTTGTTTATCATGGTTCCATTTATTTCCTGCCTTATTCATTCCTTTCGCATATGTTTTTAAGCATGATTGTAATGTTCAAAATCCTTGTCACTTCTTGATTGTTTCTTGTCATCTCCTACTGAATTAAGGTGAAACAGCAAGTAAACAGCTGGAGTTGTGTATCAGTATTAGAGTAGATACTGTCCTCACCCCTCCTAGTTCTGTAGCATTTCCTTATTGCAGCTCTGACCTTGAGCTTTGCTGCTATCCCCGGTTCATCCTCTGCCGTTTTCTCAAGAGAAGGCTTTTCCTTGAGATAAGCAGAACCTTGCCATTGGAAGCCTTTTGAAACTTTCCCCAAACAAGTTGTAATGAATGGTAAACCCGTACAACTTTCCACCCTAAAAAATTGGAGAAAATATTTTAGAACATTTGAGATCTTTTTATCATGGCAATTTACTTTCCAGCAATGCTTTGATTACTCTTTCATGTCTATATTACACATAAAATAACATTTTAACATACAGAATTGATCCAAAGTCTATAAGGAACACATCAAAACAATGGCTAATGCATCTTCCCAGAAGAAAATATTGTAACTTTTTACTCTATAGAATACTTTGGTGAAATAATCTGGTTTTGAATCTTCATGCTTTAACTCTTTTTGGTGCTCTGTGTTTATAACTGAGAGTTGGGAGCCACAGAGCTATCTGTGCTGTGGGGAGAGCACTCAGGGACTTCTTGTCCCCAGCTCTGACTTTTGATCGCCGTCTGCTGTGTTTTCCAGCACTGGTGTCACAAGTGGAAGCCCTGAAAGAAGAAAATGACAGTCTGCGCTGGCAGCTGGACGCCTACCGGAATGAGGTGGAACTGCTGAAGCAGGAGCATGGCAAGGCGAGCAGGGATGAAGACACAACCAAAGAGCAGCAGCTGAAACTTCTCCAGCAGGCTCTGCAGGGAATGCAGCAGGTGGGCATGTTTGTTTTTCTAGCTGTGGCCTTGCTACAGAGGCCAGGGGGCAGTGCTGCAGAGCACAGGCAGAAGCAAAGCCATTTTGTTAATTTCAGTGGGATGAAAACAGGCAGATGAGAGCAACTTCCTGCCATTTCTGGTGTTAGCAAAAGAAAAAAAAAAAAGCACAAAACCACATCAAAACGGTGATTGGGTATGAGCTGATAAGTCACATAGAAACAATCCATATTTTGTGGATTCCTTGTGTGATGATGGCTTGACCATGCTGTGCTTTCTGAAATGCTGAGTCTGTGCTTGCCTTCCCTTGTAACCCTGTGAGATCCTGGTCGCGAGGGTGAGCAAGAAAGTGGGAAATCCCCAGCTTGCTCTGCGACCTTGTCTGAAATTTACTGGACTTCCATTCTCACAGAAATGTGTAGGGCATATATTGTTCTTTGGGATTTCCCTGGGCCAAATATCAAGTGTTTTGTCTCCTTGTAAATCTTAACAGTGTCCCTGTGTGTATTAAGCCAGACAGATAAACAAAGCATGTAGAGCACACAACAGTTCAGCTAAGCACTGCATTGAAAGTCGAACCTGCAGGGATGCTGTGGAGGCTGTGGTTGTTCACTGGATGAACCTAAGTGCGTTGGAGTTTGTGGCATGGGAGCTGGCTGGAGAAGTCTTCTCTAGTCACCGCCAGCCTTTTGTGTGTGAGCAAATGGTAGGAGTTGCAAAACGTAAGAGTTTCCTTTTTGCAGATGGCAGGGAGTTAAGGTTTCTCAGTATATCGCTGCCGGGATAGGTAATCATGCTGAAAGATAACTTTGGAGGATCTGAGGATCTACCCTGATGAAAAAAAGATGTTTGTTTGAGGCTATTAACAAATACTGTTCAAAATCTATTTATTTTTTTTTTATTTTTATTTTAATGCTAGATGAGGGAGAAAATATTAAATAACTAATCAGGGCTTTTTTTTAAGCATGAAGAAAGGAGTAACTGAAATATGTATGTATGTATCCTGGTTTGACTTAGCAAAGCTGCTTGCCTGGAGACTTAGCCATAGTAGCGTTCAAACTTCTCTCTTCCTGGTGACTTGATCTTGCCTATGTCTGAAAGACCGAGTGGTGGCAGCAGTTTGCTGGGTGTCATTTTCTTTCTTGTGCACCATCAGCATTAGAGAGATGTGGAACTGCTGGAGCGGGTCCAGAGGAGGCCACGGGGATGCTCGGAGGCTGCAGCCCCTCTGCTGTGGGGACAGGCTGGGGGAGCTGGGGGGGCTCAGCCAGGGGAAGAGAAGGCTCTGGGGAGACCTCACTGCAGCCTGCCAGTACATAAAGGGAGCTAGTAGCTAGTTAGCTCCCTTTATCTAGTAGCTGCTTCAGAATATTTTCTTAAATTGCAAGACAGCTTTGTCTTAGCATCGGTCCAGAGATCTAGGAAGATTTTGAGGCGACTTCCCCAGGCCGCTGTTTCTGTGCTGCAGCCGGCCGCACAGTGAACTAAACTGGGGAGAGGAGCGTCTGGCTCTAGCGTGGGTCAGGCCATCAGCACAGCACATGCTTTATTCTGGGGTAGTGAAGATTTGGTCGTGACGGTGTTACTGCCCTGTGTTTACAAAGCCATGCTTTTTATGCATGCTAATAGGCAAAGAGGTTGCTTGAATATAAAACAGATTTCTTCTCTTTGTATAATACCTAACCTTTTAATTGTTATGAATATGGTGTGAAAGGCTATGAACTGTGCTTATCTTCTTTCTTCTAGCATCTTTTGAAAGTACAAGATGAATACAAAAAGAAAGAAACTGAGCTAGAAAAAGTAAGAGAAGACAAACTAAAAATAGAAGCATTGTTAGAAACCCTTAAAGAGCAGGTATGTGACTTCCAGGTCCTTCCTTATTCTCAGTAGTAAATGCAGTCCTTGAATTTCATGGCCTGTAGCATGTGCAGGGAAGGAGAGAGCGTAGAAGATGCCTATTCCTTGCTTATGAGCAGTAGTCTTCAGAAAGCTAGAAAAATTTTTCCTGCGTAATTGTAGGTTGCATATTAGTAGTGAACTTGCTGATTGCTTCATATAACAGTGAGACAATCAACAGAAGCAACGATATAAATAAAAGGCTACTGTTCATTTCATAGTGCACTGTGGTGTTGGAGCTGAAATGTGTTTTTACGCAAATGAGACTCAAAAAGATGAGAAACAAGATGAGATGATCATCGATTTTAGATCTGCGTTTTTGGAGTCCTTTTCGTCTGACCTCCATAAAACACAACGGATTTAAAGTTTTGTCAGTGTTACAATGTTCTGTTCCTTGCTGAATTAATTCTAAACATAGGTCCTTCTGAGGTGTGATCCGCTCTGTATTTTGTGGACCCACTTGTGAATCTAAGCCTGCTTGATCCCTCCTCCACAGCACAGACTCAGTTCTTCATGTACCTGCAGGGTAGATGAGAAGCGTCACAAAGCATTCCTCGGGGGGGGGGACTGCAGAGCCAAGTGCTAGGTCCTGCCTCTGATCTTGTATCTTTGGCCCCACCGTTTTGTGCCTTGAGGTGGGGAAGATAATAAATACTTTTATATTTCTAGTAATTAAAACAGAGTTTGAATGCCAGTAATCTCCAGTGCAGGAGCTTTGACTGATATCAAAGAACAAAAATAACAGACTAACATCAGTAATCTTTCCTTTTCTTAAACTATCTATAGCAAACCATAGCAAATGAAGAAGACAAGGAGAGAGATGCTATTGATGGCCAAGGGAATGTAAGTCCAAGTTTGTTTGCTGCTGCGTCAGAGTGTTTTACTGAGGGAAGTAGAATGTAAGATGAGCAGCTGATTTGCTGTGCAATGTACAAGCACAGTACAGCACGGGCTGTCAGCGTAGGTACAAATTAAAACCATTGAGTTAAGCATAGCAGCTTCTGCCTGTGTAGGTATTTGCAGCACGGTAGTGCGGAGATTAGTTTTGGTGTGCAAGATAATTTGTGGCACTGGCATTTCAACGAGTCTTCAGAATTGTCTGTTGAGTTTCCAAGAGAACGCAGGCTGTGCGTTTCTAGTGTGACATGGCTGAATTGTGGTTCCTGTGTCAGTCTGAAGCTGGCTGTGTTTCCGTGGATCACAGGCCGTTACTGTCTCATGCAGAAGCAAATTACAGCCTGCTTAGGCTAGGACTGTGCAGTTGCAGTCGTATGTAATTCAGTACTGCACTGGCATAAGAAGCTGAGCAAAACCCAAGGGCCCATTTATTTCTGTCTTTGTTACTGGCTCACATCCAGTCCTAGTCCACTAGTGACTGCAGGCTATTTCCAGTTATAGCAGTCTCAGACCACCGGAATTCAGACTATAGCTTAGGAATGCAAAAACCTCATGCTTTTTGTGCACCAGCCAAGTCTTTGCATCGCTTGTAGTTTTGCGTTTATTTTGAAGATCATGAATCATGCAAAATTCTGTTTTGGTTTAGTACCACAAACTTGAGTCAAGGACAGTCTGATCCCAAACCCTTTGTGGCCAATAGGCACTTGCTTAATCATACTGCCACTGTTTATGCAACTGAAGAGCATACATCTGCATCTGAAGTAGTCACTGCAAGACTTTGTTTCTAGTCTGCTTTGGCTGTGGTTGTTGGTGTTTTTTTTTTTTTTTATTAGGCTCTTCCAGAGAAGACATCATACTAGTGACCGAGAGATGACAGAAGTGCACGTTGTGGCATCTTATTTAACTTCATTTGCTTTAATCTAGCTTGATAATTCAGACATGCAGGTTCCGAAAGCAACATGAACATCACTCTGCTTTGTTGGAAGGCTTTTGCAATATATAGATAAGTAGATAAGCAATGTGATGACTCACAGAAACAAGAGAGCAAAAATACAAACTGCCAAGTCTTATGGAGCTGCTGCTTGCAGTGTAAGAGTCCCTGCTGTGCTGCTCTGTGAGGAACAACCCTGTGTATTTTTTTTCCTGCAGGAAAGCAGTATGTCCAGAGTTTGTGCATGCAGCCAGGAGAAGGAATGTCCAGCTGAGAAGACGCTGAGCAACAGCCCTGTGAAGTCTGAACGAGAAGCTCTGTTAGTTGGTACGGCCTTTTGGTTAGCTTGGTGAGGATGTCAGAGACCCAAGCTGAGTGGCAGTTGCTTCAAAGCGGCCTCACAGCTCCCACTTGAGCTTTTTTGTTTCTTGAATTATGCCAATAAAGGTGGCAGTCCTGCAACCAAGGAAAGCCTCCGGCCCTGGTGGGGTCAGGGTTTCCCTTTGTGCATTGCTCACCTGAATATCTCGTGCCATGCAGTTTTCAGTCAAAACCACTCTTGCATGAAGTGCCCTTGGGTGTAGTGACGTCCCAGTCTGCAGGTACCAAAGTGCAAGCAGCCCTTTTAGGTGGCAGCACTGAAGGTAACTTACATGGGAGGGTCTCTCTTCATTTAACTAGAGCTAAATGCGCCTTCCAGGATCCTGAGCAGTATCATGGCTCTACGACTTGAATCGTTCCAGCACCTCACAGTGCAGACACGCTTCTGTGAACTCACACCGCAGTGAGGCACACCGTTAGGTCAGGCACAGCGGGCCGCAGGCCCCAAGGGGGTAAGTTCTTCTAGCTTTAGAAGCTGTAGCCAGAGAGGAAAGTGCTCACCAACTGCATCAGTTAGCTGTTGTTTACTTCGCAGTCCACAGGCCAAACTTCACTTATTTATTTAAAGCCAAAAATGCCCCGTAAGATCCCTGTGTGCTGTGCTAGCAATGGCAGAGAGCTGGTGTTCTCAGCTGGCTTTTATGAAGATGACATTTGTGGTGTTCCTTTCTTCAGGAATAATTTCAACGTTTCTTCACGTGCACCCATTTGGAGCAAGCATAGAGTACATCTGTTCCTACCTGCAGCGCCTGGACAGCAAGGTAGGTGTACCAATATCTCCATTTCCCTGAGCAAGCATGGGCAGTACGTTTGTGCTCTGAGTGCGTTAGGTCTGCGCGGCAGAGTATAATCTCCTCCCTGGGAATGGCGGTGGTTGGGGTGGGGGGACAGTAGGAGAGGGCGTCCATTACCTGAAATAATTTCTAGCACAAGGGCAAGGGTGAAGGTCTTTCTAGCCTCTAGCTGAGGTCTGACACAGCTTACTGTTAACCTAAATACGGAGCTGAAGATGGTGTTCTTATTGCTGATGTTTGTGTGTAATCCTGCTCATAAGAAAACCCTTTGACCTTAGCTGTATATTGCAGCAGTGAATTCCATCATCAAAATCTGCATCTGAAATGTATTTCTGGTTATTCTGTTTGCTTGCCGCATTTGTTTCTCTTATCCTCATGACTTCTAAGTAAAAGAGAAGACAGCTGACCTCTTCTGTACTGTTTATTTTACTGACATGTTAGTATATATCCTCTCTAAACAGAACAGTCTCAATGGTTTTCTCTCTCTGTGTCAAGTTTTTCCATATTTCTGATCATGTAGCTCTTTGCTGCCTCTTTTCTGTCTCCATTTTATAGTATAAGTGAAGTTTTATGAGGGTGCTGTGCCTTAAACTACAGCGGTGTAAGCACTGGTCACAGTCCCTGCTGCAGAGGCCTGTGCTTAGCGGAGGGGTCAGGGCTCCAGAAGGGCACTGACAAGAAGAACACTCGTGCATTTTCCTTAGTGCAGTGAGGAGCGGCTGTTTCCTGTGCTAGCTGTGTATATTGCTGACTTCAGACTCATTGTCAGAGTGCATGGGGACGGTCTGAGCTCCTCATCTGAGGGGAGGCCTCATGGCGGCCTGCAGCTCCCTCCCAGGGCAGCGGAGGGGCAGGCGCTGAGTTCTGCTCCCTGGGGACAGCGACAGGGCCCGAGGGCACGGCACGGAGCTGCGTCAGGGGAGGGTCAGGCTGGGGGTTAGGGAAAGGTTCTGCCCCAGGGGGTGGTGGGCACAGAACAGGCTCCCCAGGGCAGCGGGCACGGCCCCGAGCTGCCGGAGCTCAGGGAGCGTCTGGACACCGCTCTCAGGGACAGGGTTTGGGTGGTGCTGAGTGGGGCCAGGGGCTGGACGCGATGGCCCTGTGGGTCCCTTCAGCTCAGGGCAGTCTGTGGCTGCGTAAAGGCTTTTGGAGGTCTGAGCAAATTTCATCTTGTTCTTCTACTACACTGTTCTTTGGTTGTCTTCCTTGAAGTGCTCCAGGAACTGAGACTTACTGTTATGGTGATCATCTCTTGTGACTGGAACTTTCTCAGGCTGCCTTTGTTTATATCTTAGTGTTTAATTTTCCCCATTCTGAGAAAGTGAGTAGGCGCGCTGGCATTTTCTCAGGCTCGCTCCAGCCCTTTAATGACATATCTAATATTTCCTCTTCTCCTGCTACGCTTGAGTTTGTCTAGAGATGCAAACAGCTAGTTTTGTTTTTCTTCGGAACTCCTGAAGAAATGCTGTCATGTATTTCATCAGAATTCTGACACTTCCTCTTTGTGATTCTGTGATCTAAAGTATAGGGAAGTGCTTCACTTTACTGGAATTTTCTACAACAAGCTTAGCAAAAACACACTGTGAAGAGCGCGTCCTTTAACCGCTGCAGTGCCATCAGTCCTTTTTGTTGATGGCTGGCACTCAGGTAACCATGTCAGCCTGCTAACTTCCACAGGCCTTTGTGCATGGTCTCTTAAAAGCTTTTCTCATTTCTTCTTCAAGTTGCATCCTAGCATTCTTGTCTGCCTCTTGATCACTGTGAGCTAGGTATTAGCTGGTGCTTTTGTTTTTAATGTCTAGCAGATTTTTGGCTCGAGGTGGGGCAGGGGTTTGGAGGAAGCACCTCCTTGCTTGTGGGCAGCACCTTGTTTCTCTGAAGCTGCCAGCAGGAAAGAAAGGAATATCTTTCCCCTGCCCATCAGACCCACCAAGAAGGCCAGCAGGTTAGCAGACAGTGCGGAAGCTAAGTTAAGGGCAGTCTGGAGCCTTGAAACAATCCCAGCCAGAGCCTCCCCAGCAGTGCTGTGAGCACTGCGGGTGCTGGTAGCTGATGGCTCTCCTGAGGTGGCTGCTGTCTGCTTTGTGTCTCAGGTTGGACCTCTTCCTCACCAAACCCAGTGCCAGCCTGAGCCTGGGCTGTTTCTCTGCCTCTCAACTCTTGGACTGTCATTTCTGCCTGACTGCAAAACAGAATGATGGCAAAGGTGCATCTGCCAAACTCAAACCCAAATCCATCTTGCAAAGCCAGATGCTCTTATCTTTATCACATTTGGGCATGTTTTGGAAACTGTGGTCCTGCAGTTAATGTCAAAGAGCTTTCAGAGGAATGCACTTGCACACTTCAAGGGCTTAAAAGCCAATATACATTCTGCTACTTTGTTTTCCCAGTGGTAGATGATACCCTGCACTCTTGGAAGTAAAGAACTACCTGAAGTCCTACCTGAAAACTGATTCTTGCTGGCATGCAGTGAAAATGAGAGAATCAAAAGAACAATGTAGTGCTTCTTTGAGAAGGTCAGAGTCAAACATGAGTTTGGAAGGGTGGCAGGAGAAATGGCTCAAGGTTCTGTCCTGGAAAATTCGGTTGTGTGTTGTATTAGAGAGCATGCAGTGGGATTGGACTTGACATTGCAGAATGGTCGAACGGCGTCCACTGTGGCAGAGGTGAAAATGAAGAACAGCAGGAAGCTCTGCTGGGCTGTGCTAGCTTAAAGCGCAGCACCTGGAAACACACAGTACTGGAATTGCAGAGCTACAAACGGAACCAGCTGTCACGGTAATTAAAACCAAAACCAGGTATTGTGGTAGGTCAGGACGTGTACAAAGGATGTCACATTGCCCTGCAGTCATAGAAAACACCGGTGTTTTCATCCAAAAATATATTCTAACGCTTTACCTATCCTGCAGGGGGGTGAGGTTATTGTGCAGAGATAGCTCTGAGCATGTGTCAAGTCAGATCCAAACACACAGCAGAAGCAATCTTGATTTCTTATGCATTCAACAACAACAAAAAATTAATTGTTCTGCTGCAGTAAGAAAACAGTCACAGGTAATTGCACCTAAGGTAGACACAGCCTTTGCAGTCTTTGTGTGTCCTGAAACTGTTAACTCGCAGCACCTTAGGAGTTTTTCCACTTGCTAATCTTCAATTGTGCCTAGTAAATGCATAAAGAGTCAAATTTATGGCCAGCCCAGGTGTGACTGTGACTTCTGACGCAGGGTATGTAGCTGGTGTGTGACAAGGCAAAGGTACTAACGTACAGGTGCGCTGCTTCAGCCCCACTGTGGCCTCCGTAGAGGCTTACGTTTCAGCTTTTACAGGAGACACTGTTGAGAAAACTTAACTTTGCCAGGCAGGTTTTAGAAGTAAGAATCAACTGTGTCAGAAAACCACGTCACAAACCTTCCTGCCACTCACAGTGTTACAAAAGCTTCAAGACCTACCACAGGCAGTGCTTCCTGAAGAGGCCGCCAAGAAGCAGCTTGGAAGGCCGGCAGGGTGACACCACTGGGGCTGCACCGGAGAGAGCGCTGCCCTGGTTAGGATGAGGTGGATCGTTCTTTTAGGGTCACTACCTGAAACAAGACAAGGCTTGCTCAAACAAGGCTGACCGCCTTCTGCGCGGAGGTTACCTCTCTGCAGCAGCGTCACCTCCGGATACGACATCGTATCTCGGTTTGAGCAGCTCCTGAGCTGTTGGGGACGTGTTGCTGCACTGGGGATGAACACTTGTGACTGTTCAGGATGTGAATCAGAATTCTTTGTAAATCCCCAGTGTCCCTGGTTTCTGTACCCGCTAGCTGAGAGCTCTGTTCTCGGGGCAGTGGTAGGAGTATTCACTGTTTGGTTACTCAAGCGGTTGGGAATTTTTAATCCATTATCTTGCACAAGAGAAAAATAGGACGTTCCTTTTACTCTTTATTTACTTTTAGTGGTTTTTTTTTTTTTTTTTAAATGTCTGCAGCCATCTCACCCTGCAGTGTGACAGTAGCGCAACTCATGACGTCCCAAAGTTAACAGCATTAGTGCTTGGACAAGAGGTGTAGGGAAAGCCTTCGTGAACTTCAGCAGCTGAACATGTTTGAGCTTGAACGTATCCAGTCGTTGCAGCGCTTCTGTAACCAAACGTGTCTTCTTTTTTAGTGAAATTTTCCTTTTGTTTTCATAGATTTGCACCGCAGAAGTGGAAGTTCTCATGACCAGACTACAAACTACGTTCAAACAGGAGCTGAGCGGGGTTGGGGCCAGTTTAGAGAAAAAATGGAAGTTTTGCGGCTTTGATGGGTTGAAAATGACTTGAACTTCAGCTGAAGCGACTGAACACTGAGAAAACAGCAGAATGTGTGTGTCAAGAAGTCTTAAGATGCCTCTTACCTCTGTTTATGATGATTATCTTGCACGCATGGGATAATATGTAAGTGAACTTTTAAGTCCAGAGTAGCACGAGAAGAAACTTCAAGTGCTGGAGCTTCTTTGATCGGTCCTTTTGTTAACAAGCAGAGTGCTGTTTGCTACCTTTTGTGTACAAACTTCATGTCTGATATTTTTAAGCACAGCATGTTGACTGTATGTATTTCCAGTGTTGTATGTGTTTTGTGTGCCCAAATCTCTCATCATGTTCCTTCTTTTTACTAGCAAGAGCACATAGACTGTCCACTGAAGCAACAACAAAAATGAATTTTCTGGTTTCTAGAACCACCAAGAGGAAAAAAATGGCATTTTTTAGACATTTATATGATCAAAAAAAAAATGAAATATGTTTAAAGAGAAGACTATTTAATTAGCTCATTCTCTCTGAGCCTAACGATCAGCTCTTTTCCACGCTCTTATCTCTGCTGACAGTGTAACTGTTAAGCGAACGTGAAGGCAGTGTCACTGGGGGTGTGATTACAGCAGCTGTGCATTGCTGAATCAGGCCATAATTACACTTTTGGGGGAGAAGTATTTAATTTTCTACTGATCTGGGCCTGCGTCAGACCTGTGTTTTAGTAATGGCTTACCATCAAATTTCTCCACCCACTTCGTTTTTGAGACTGATCTCTGGAAAGTGCTAGAAGCAGCACAGACGTTTTTCCTACTGAAGCTTCCCAAGGGCTGTGCATCACGTTCTCACCAAACATCAGACTCCCAGCCCTCCGCAGAAGGTTAGCAAGATACAGGGTAAAATGTTGTAAAAAACAAAAACTCCTAAGCCAAACAAAAAAAACCCACACTGTTATCAGAGAGAGCTTTGGCTGTGGATGCCTCCTGGAGCTGTAGAAGCTAGCGGGGGACCTGCACGTAGCTCATTTTGTTGCAGGCTGCAGAAATGGGTGGAACAAACCTTTCTGTTGGGACCAGGCTGCCCACGGTTGGGGGAAGCTACCTGCTCACCTTGCTCCTGACACTGAAGGACTGCTACGCTGGAAGGATATGAAAACTCTTTTAAAGAAATCTTCTAAATATTTGTGTCACTACAGGTGAACATTGTATTTTTAAGGAATAAATGTTTTTTATGTTCCAATCTTGGCCTTGCTGCTTTCTTTTTCTCACCTAACTTGCATTGCCTCCTGCAGGACAGAGGATGCTCCAAGGGTAGGATGGAAGGTTTGAGGCCAAGCCTTCTGTGAACATGGGCCGTCACTGTAGGAGACATCTGCTCTTCAGTCAGGGTTTTTGCTGTGCGCATCCTGGCCTGCTGCTCCTTGAAAAGATCAGAAGTCACCTTTTGTCACCTTCCAGTCTTCTGGCCAAGGACAGCTTTAGGTACAAAGAAGGTTCCCACCTCTGCAAGGTTTTGTGTGTTGCCTCAGAGGTTTGGAGATTCAAGTCTGCCTTCTCCTGTGCTGAGCTAGGCCTGCATCCTCAAAAAATGCAAAGCCCTCCAGGCTGAGAACAGCTACAGCGGCTGGGAGGCAGGGCAGAAGGCCTGCTGCTGGATGCAGCAGTAATCCAGGAGCGTTGTGGTTTGGGGTTAAATCTGAGCTCACACAAAGCTACTTAGAGAACTTAAATCTGCAGGACGTGGTTTCACCTACACCAAAATGCAGGCAGGATGCCAGAGCTCAAACTGATTATGTCCCGGTTTCAGCTGGGACAGCTGATTTTCTTCACAGTGTTTGGTATGAAGTTATGTTTTGGCTTTGGGAGAGAAACAGCGCTGATAACACACCGGTATTTCAGTTGTTGCTGAGCAGTGCTGCACAGAGCCAAGGACGTTTCAGTTCCTCAGCTTCTTGAACTGTCCTGCCAGCAAGGGGGCTGGGGAGCACAAGGGGCTGGGAGGGGACAGAACCAGGACAGCTGCCCTGAACTGGCCAAAGGGATATTCCACACCATGGGGCATAATGTGAAAAGAACCTATAAAATTGTGGGGAGTTGGCCGGGGGCAGCTGCTGCTCGGGGACTGGCTGTGCATCGGTCGGCAGGTGGTGAGCAGTTGTGTTGTGCATCACTTGTTTTGGAAATGTGCATGGATATATGAATATCATTGCTGTTCTTTCTCTCTTCCGTTTCTGTCTTAGTAAATAGTTTTTATCTCAACCTCTGACTTCGCCTTTTTTTCCTGTTTCTCTCCCCCATCCCACTGGCAGGAGGGGAAGTGAGCGAAAGGCAGTGGTGTGTAGCTGCCTGCTGGGTAAACCACAACAGACTATAGGATTTCAAAGTGAGAAGTAACAAATGTGAGAAGGATTTGCACTCAATGCTGATGTTTATAGTGAGGGCAAAGTAAAAACTCTGCAGTCTGGATGAGTGCGGCAGAAATCAGACTTAGGAACTGTCTGGACAGATGAAGATGCCATTGGAGCAAGAAATTGGCCCAGAGTAGGAGTCCTCCTACAGCCACTCTGCCACAAAAACGAGGAGTCCCAAAATCACCCTCGCTGGTGCAGCAGTGGCCTAATTATCGGTGCAAACTGGAGGGCCGGAGCCGGGAGTCGCCTCACGCTCATCAGTGAGCACACCTGAGCTTTCTGTGGTTTGGATGGCTAGATGGAAGTTGGCACTGGCGATCCCACTGGGGCAGGGTGGCCACCGGCGAGCGGACGCCTGGGGCTCTGTACCCTGTCCCTGGGTCGCCTCAGGTCCTGCCAGCTGTGCACAGCAGTGGCTCCAGGCAGCACAGCAGAGCTGAGGTGGCGTGGCCCTGCTCGGCGGGCTGGCTGCGCCCGCATCACCACGTCACAGACCCGGCCTGCGGTCCCTCGTGCTGATGTGCGGGGTGCCAATGGTAAGTTTTAACGTGCACGTTTTGTGTGTCCCTGTAGGTGTGTAAGGGGTCAGTGACCACCACACACCGTATGGCGTACGAGATGCCAGCTGTATGCCTGTCCTGTCAGGCCCGTGAACTCTTTAATGCCAGAGCTTTGCGCAGGACCCCAGTGGCCCCTCGGATCCTTCATGGATACAGGGGAGAGCTGTGTGCCTGGCACCGCCTGCCTGGATAAAAACCACCCACTTCATTGACTGGAACCCAAGCAGCCAATTTCCCGTTCAGGTTTCGTCTGCCAGAGAAGCTACTGGTTTTGTGAGTGCCCTACTTGTTGATAGGTAAGGGCAGGGAAAGCGCGGGGATGGCGGATTGAGCAATGAGCTTTCCTGCCAAAGAATAAACATTTTCAGGCGTGGGAAGTGCTGCCCTCTATCTCCACACAATGTTTCTGGCTCTCCTTTCTCTTGGCAGAAAATTCGTTTTCTCATCACCCCTCTCCTCCCCTTGGCTGCGTTCGGCTGCAACTTCTCCGCATCGCTCCTCCGCTTCTCTCGCCACATCCTTCCAGTAAGCAGGAGAGGTCCCTCACCGACTGCATGAGGCTGCACAGGACATGGTGGAAACACTGCTTTAAAATTCACCATCTTGAAGGAAAAGAAGTGAACTCAGGCTGTTGCTGGTGATGCTGTGAGAAGGAAACGAGGAAGGTAAATGCAAGTCCTTCATTCCAGCTGGAAGAGGGTGGCTTTACTGCTGAAAAGGGGGGAGTAAATGCAGCTCTGGGACTAGAAGGGGCAGATGTGCTGAGCTTTTCCCATGAAATTAAAATAAGCAAGGAAAGTCATTGCAGAGGGTAAGTGCCATGTTAACACTACCAACGGAAGGAGTTTTATTTCTGTCTGAGAGTTAAGACAGTTGCTTTTATGGCATCCACCTCTGCAGGGGGATTTGCAGCATTCTGGCTTCTCCCCTGACTGTGTATCAGCATCTTCCTCCTTGCAGGATGCACCCAGGCTCTTCCCTCACTTTCACACAGGACTCCGCAGGGCTTCACACATCTCAGGACGCCCAGGGGGTCCACCGAGCTGCTGTGCCATGTCCAGGGAGAGGTGGAAGTTGCTGGTGCTGTTCCCATCTAGCTTGATCCCATGAGCGTAAATATACATTTATTGCGGGAAGTAAGGGCAGGCTTTTGAAGGTTCCCTGCGGAACAACAAGTGTATCATAAAGCTAGCGATGGTGGCGTTTTGTAGGGCTGTTCTTGTAGGCTGTAGAATACGGCCAGATAAGCTCTGACTTCTCTTTCCTGCTTGCTCTCTCTTCTGCTCTCTCTCCTAATCAGGGTTTCCTCCTCCTTTCCCCAAGACAGCTGCATCCTCAGTGATGTTCTGACCGTCCTTTCAGGCTGTGAATGTGGGCGCTGCCTGCAGTCGTGGGCTTCACCTACAGAAAGGTGCTTTCCTTCCGTTTCACTGTCTCGGGGGCTTGTGTCCCTCTGCAGCACTTGCTGGTAGCAGAGCAGCGCACGTGCTGCCAGACACCGCTCCTGCCCATCCTGGACTCCTGGCACGGCAGAAACACACGAGCTATTGCTAGCAAACAGAGACATGCTGGCCTGTCAAAGCCAACGTTTTTATCCGTGCCCCCTTCTCCCACCAGACTCCCCTAGGGGAGCTCACGCACCAGGAGCTCTGTTTGTAAAAGTTGGCAGGACCAGTTCGTTACGTTAGTTTAACACTGACTGCTTAGACGCAGTCCGTTTGAGACAGTAAATGAAGTATGTTTTCCTTTCACATTTTTTTTCTTTTTTTTATTCAGTATGAAAGCTATAAACAGCAATGTACTGAGTTCAGGCCTGCAGGTCTCCCCTGCGCCTGGCTTGGGAGGGTTCACACGGAAGGGCAGATCAGATCAGATCAGATCAGCTAAGGGGAGGTCAAACAAAGCTGCAGACCTGATGTTGTTCGGTAGTGTGATAATCAGGAGGTCTCTTTTCAGGCAAGACAAGAATGCCCTCATCAGGTATTGTGACTCTCCATCCTCCTTGCTAATGCATCCCCTGAGCTCCAAACGTTGGTCAGAGCTCAGTGCTGAGTCTGGCTGTCTGCAGGGTCAGCTGCAATGTGAGTAGCGCTGCACCAGAGCTTACAGGGAGCTTTAGGCTGAGCCAGCGTGTACTGGGCAGCTGGGGACACCTGCGCATCCCAGTGGCAGGTTTTTAATTGTACAGAGGTGTTGAGCAACACCAGACAACTTCGCTGTGTTGCATCTTTTTTGTCACCGCATCTCTGCGGAGGCATGTAGTTTTTTTAATAAACTTCAAATGTTTCAAGGATATCTTTGCCTTTGCCTAAATTCCCTTTTTTGGTTCACCCTTCAGGGGTGCTCATAACAACTTTTCTTTCTTTCTTTTTTTTTTTTTTCCTTTTTTTTTTTTTATTTTTATTTTATATAACTTTCTAAATTTGTTCAGGAACTGAAAACCCTGCCAAAACAAACACTGCCCTGGACAACATGCCTCCCCAGGCACAGGCGATGGAGATGTGCAGCAATAACGTGCTGGGGCTCACACGAGAGCCTGTGCACCCTGTCTAGTCACACTGCCTGGGCCAGGACTCCTGAGTGTTTTCACCTTCGTCACTGGCTTTACATTTCCAGATATTTTTTTTTTGTTACTGCTTTAAAGCCCTCCTTGGGAAAGCTCCTTTCATAGCCTGTACTTTGACTATGCCTCTTCTGTGTACGTGCTACTAACCCTGCTCCTTTCTACCAGTTACTGCTGCTTTTTGGGCTTTGCACTGTGGCTCAGGTTTGCTGGGTGCCAGCGATGGTGCTGGGGGGGTGCTGCGGGGTGCACAGAGGAGCGGCCCCAGCCCCTCCGCCTTTGGCACCAGTGCAGGCACCCAGGCCTTCTGCAAATGACAGGGAGAGGCAAAGACACAGAGCAAGTGGGCAGTGACCGCTGCCTGGAGGTGGTGATACCGGGCTGGGGTGAGGTGTCTAGCAGTTGGCTGTAACCTGCATGGGGCTATGAGCTGTCAGCTGTCGTCCATCCGAATGAGGCTTCGACACCAGGGGTACGTGATTTAGAATAGATGGTGCTCAGTGTTAATCGTTAAATTAAGAAATGGAACAACTTAAAATAGGGAAGGAAGGCAGGGAAGAACACATTGGAATAAAACAGGACCATAAGTCTTGTTTAGTGGGGTGTTTTAAGATTTTAGAATTTTGAAGACGATGCTAAACTGGGAGGAGCTATTGGCTCCCTCAAGGGCAGAGAGTCCTTGCAGACAGGTTTTAACAAATTGGAGGGCTGGGCAATCACCAGCCCCATGACTTCCACAAGAGCAAGGGCTGGATTCTGCACCTGGCGCAGGGCAGCCCTGGCTCTGTACACAGACTGGGGGACGAGAGGCTGGGGAGCAGCCCCGCGGAAAGGGGTCTGGGGGTTCTGGCTGATGGCAAGTTGGAGCTGAGCCAGCAGCGTGCCCTGGAGCCTGAAGGGCCCCTGTGCCCTGGGGTGCACCAGGCCCAGCGCTGCCAGCCGGGCGAGGGCAGGGATCGTCCCGCTCTGCTCTGCCTGGTGCGGCCTCGCCTCGAGCACTGGGTGCAGGTTGGGTGCCACAATATAAGGACATGAAGGTGTTGGAGAGGGCTGTGGAGATGGGGAAGGGTCTGGAGGGCAAGAGGTGTTAAGAGTGGCTGGGGTCCCTTGGTTTGTTGGGCCCAGAGCAGGGGAGGCTGAGGGGAGGCCTCATGGCAGCCTGCAGCCCCCTCCCAGGGCAGCGCAGGGGCAGGCGCTGAGCTCTGCTCCCTGGGGACAGCGACAGGGCCCGAGGGCATGGCACGGAGCTGCGTCAGGGGAGGGTCAGGGGCTGTTAGGGAAAGGTTCTGCCCCAGGGGGTGGTGGGCATGGCACAGGCTCCCCAGGGCAGTGGGCACGGCCCCTGAGCTGCCGGAGCTCAGGGAGCGTTTGTACACCGCTCTCAGGGACAGGGTTTTGTGTTTGGGGTGGTGCTGCGTGGGGCCAGGAGTTGGACTCAGTGATCCCTGTGGGTCCCTTTCAACTCAGAATATTCTGTGATTCTATGATTAAAAGTGGAAAAACAAACGAACAAAAAGTCCCTCCCATATTCTATTCTCTTCATTCCCCCTGAAGGGAAATTGCTGCACCTAAATTTCTGCAGAGCTGAAGGCAGCTGTCTCGTCTCTCCCTGCCCTGATGGAGCACACCGTATGAGCAGAGAGGCACTGTCAGTCTGCCCACAGCCCCGATGTCCCCACACTCAACAGCCACCACAAACCAGCCTGAGGCGTTCAAGGCTGTTCTCAGGAAGTCAGCAGTTCTGTTACTCACAGCCAGCACATGAGGAGAGCCAAAGACCTGGGTGAACGGGAGGAGCAATGTGCACCTGCACAGCATCCTGCAAAGACTGGTCCATGGCCAGTTTCACCACAAAGGCAGACACCAGGGTTTTCCTTCTGTTGAGCTGCAGTCAGGTCTGGCTAGGAGCAGCATTCAGCAAATTTCTATGACGTTGACTGCTGGGACCTGTAAACATTATGCCAAAAGGTTTGGGGCCCCTGCCTCGGTGGAGTTTGTTGGAGGGCAGGGGCAAAGAAAGCAGAGGTGTGTGGGGGGAACTGGGAAGTGCTCAGGCATGCAGGAAGGTGTTGTTAGATGTCACTTATTGGAGAGAGGGAAGATGAAGTCTGAACAAATCCAGAGCTGATCCCAGCATAGCTGCAGGTATTTGCAGCTGAGGGTTGGGTCTGTGAGTAGAGCATGAGGATGAGATGGAGGAGGAGCCCCTGGCTTCGTGTGTTTGTTGTTTGCTGAGCAACCCTCATGCAGGTGGAGGGAGGGGAAGAGAACCTTGCGAGATAAGGTGTTAGACCAGGAGAGCTAAGAACTTCTTATTTTTGTTTCCCTCTCATGAGTTTTTGCTGAGCTTTGGAACTGTGTTATCTGTTCTGGGTTTGGTAAGGAGACAGTCAACCGTACCTCCATCCTGAGCACACGGAGTGTGGTCTCAGGGCTGACACCAGCCAGGAACTATGGTCCTGCGGTGAAGAACTGGCAATTGCCAACATCAGAACTGCAGTTCCTACTCTGACTTGCTGGGATATGCCCTGTTTTGTGTACATAAGCCTGCTGGTGTTGGGCTCCATGTGAAAACAGGGCAGCCAGAACTAGCCAGGAAGTTCTCTTTCTCAAGTGAGATGCCTCAGTGATCCTGTGGGGCCTCGAGAGCCAGGGATGAGATCCCTGATGCCTCCAAAGGCCTTTGCTTGGAAGGGCAAAGTGGGGCAGTGGCCAGGTCACCTGCAGACCAGCAGGCTCTTTGGAGAGGTGAAAGAGGGGCCAGTGTCGTGTGCACGGTGTGGCGTTTTCAGTAGCTTCTCTTCCTAAGCAGATGTGTCTGCAAAGTGCTCCTGACTCATATTTTCACGTGTATGTTTTTCAGAGGACCTTTATCTCAGCTCTTCTGCCAGAACAAAGCACCAAAATGCAGCCTGTGTCCCTGCACAGCCTTTCGGAGCTGGAAAGAGCCAGTCTGCAAGAGCTAGCCCTCTACCAGCTGCAAGAAAAGCTGCTTGTTGGAGATCTCAGCCTGGCTAAAGGTAGAGGATGGGAGAAGATGGCTTCTGCTATGGGAGGGCCAAGGTCTAAGCCATTATTTCTCCTGCACTTCATAATGTGCATGATGTTTATACAACGATATTTGTGACACTTAAAGAGTTTTGGTCTTTTTTGTTGTTGTCGTTTCCCGCTTTGGTCTGAGTATCAAAGGCCTAATCCGCCTTCTGGGGAGGGTTTGTGTGTCCATGCGAGTGTGAGAATATGACCTTCTCTCTGATCCTCCTAATCCAAAACAGATGCAACATGACTTAGTAAGGTCTTGCAGCGGGGCCATCTTAATTCCAATGGGATGGGGCAAGCTTGGCTTTGTGGATTAATGTTCAGCACGAAGTTCTAATGCTGACATGGGGCTTATTCAAGACTAGAGGATATGCTACTGAAATTAATGGGCAGATAAATATAGAAGCTCCACAGGGACTGTGCTCCGCTGTCCTGGCCTGCAAAGAATTACAGACATTATCTGGGTTCCCATAACCGCCTGTGTCCCCTGACATCCTCACATCTAACCAAGCAAGCACAGTGAGCTGAGAATCAGTTGACTCCTTCCCAAATTGCATTTGTCACTGAACAGTGGCAGATGAGATCCGAATGCCTCCTCTGTGCTCTGGGCCATCTTCTGGCATCCCGCTAGGGCAGAAGCTGCTTACAGCTCACCAGCGGTACGGTCGCACGGCACCAGCAGCGCGGCTGCAACATGTGCTTGGGGGTCTCCAGCCCCACTGCAAACTCACGGCAGGGCTGGTGCCAGCACCAGCACAGGGCCCCCAAGGATGGAACTCCCACCTCTCTGGGGCGCTGCTCCAGGGAAGGAGCTTTTCCTATTGCCCATCCTCAAACTCATACTGGACAGCAAGCAGGTGCCAGAATGCAGCTGCACCTACTTACTCTGGGCAAGATCCAAGTTTGGTTTCCGGTTTTAATTAATGTTGGGAAGATTTCATGCAATGAGATGGCTTCAAGGACAGTGAAATAAAAGAAGGTGCCCTTCTCATTCCCTGCATGTCCAGTTACCCCAGGGCTTTAGCACCAGCCACCACAGAGTTTCTTTCAGACCCTGGGGGACTCTGATCACAAACATCCTGCTTGCTCTGTTGTTTATTTATTTATTTGTTTTTGAGCTGTTGTGATCCACTCTCAGTGCTACCCTGCAGCAGGAGCTTCTCTACAGAACACTGCAGTGCAAAAAGGCAAAGCGATTATTTCCTTCCTTGCTGTTAAGTGTGCTGGATTTTGTCAGTCAGGCTCCTTTCTTCCTGCAGGATAAGCACAGGGACTGTAAAGTCCTGATCTCACTCTTGTGCAAACATCATTCGTATGTTTCCAGAGAAAGCAAGTGCTATATGGTGAAGTCCTCTTACCTTTGGTACATCTTTGTATCCTTCAGCTTTCTACCTACTACTGTTTTTTTTTTTTTTTCTTTTTTTCTTTTTTTTCCCAGTTGAGTGGCTAGGAGGCTATGTAAAATGCCAAATGAGAATTAGCTGTGAAAATATCACACCTGCAACACCGTTGTCCTATCTCAGCTTTTCAAAGGGAGGTTCAAAACATTTGGAAATGGCTGAATGTGGGCTGTACTGTCGCCGTTTGAGTCCATCTACCTGACTGTCCTTGCTTGCCAAAAACCACCTGTGTGAAATTTCTGCCTTTTTTAATAAACAGCCATTGCACAGCTGTTGTTATTTCCCTCAGTGAAAAGGTGTCCAGCATTTTTTGTCCTCATATCCCCAGGGAGGACCTAGACTGTGAGGAACACAGGGTGTGCATCCCCCTGTGGCCATCCTTTGGGACAGCCTTCAGCGTTGATGCTGTCTGTGCTGCCCCTTTCCTTCCCCTGGTCCTTGCCTCATTCAGTCCCAACAAACTTCTGCAGCATCTTAGACCTTCAGGCAAACACAGCTTCTTCAAAATCTTACAAAACAACCCAAGCATTTATATAAGCTGTGCCTAGGAACAGAGTTCTTAAATGAGGAGCACGGGCCACAGCAGGATGATGTGTTCTGGGAGGATTCAGAGTGGCTGATGGATGAGTTTTCAGTTCGTTGCTGCAGCAAAATATGGTGACTGCTGTTCCTGGGTGTGAGTGTGGGGCTTGGCTGTCTAGGACGAGGATGGGATGTCTGGGTGATGTGTTTATGCTGTGTCAAACATTCAGAAACAGTTCTGGGGCTATGTGCCTTTTCCCAATGTTGAGACCAGACCTCTGAGGCGGAATTAAGGTACCTTTCCCAGTCTTTAGGTGATAATTAGGACATCACTGTTAATTCAGGGTCACATATAACATGGAGACAGAATTTAAAAGCAGCCAGAACGGTTTTAAGCTCCAGCCTTTGGACAGCAAATGTTTTTCTCCACTGGCCTTTCATGTGTGAGAACTGTCCTCGGCCAGCACCTCCCACCGCAGTCTCCTAGTGCATCCCGTGTACTCAGCAGCTATCACAACATCAGGAGTTTCCTCTGGTGGCGCATGGGAAGCTGGGATGCCACCAGACAGATCAGCTGCCGTTCATTTTGACTCTGTTTTCTAATGCCTGTTAATTTTCTGGCTGCCTTGTTGTTCATGGGCACTAGCTTGTAGTTGTTGTGCGTTGCTGGGTTACACATCTGGCCCGCTAGCTAGGAAGGTGGCGGGAAGGCACAGCGCTGCCTTGAACCATGCAGAAAGCTGGAGCAGTCGCTGTGGGCACAGCAGAGAGGCAGGGAGGATGAGATGCAAGCAGTGGATGGGAGCACAGTGCCCTTGTCGTGCGTGGGGCTCAGGGGTCTTGGCATCATTACAGAAGGAGAAGGATGTGGGAAACAGGCCGCAGTGTCCTCCTGCTCTTTGCAGTGCTCTACCTGCAAAGGTGTGGAAAGGCAAACGGCTTCAAGGTGGGACCGTACTAAAGCAGCCTAATGATGCAGAGCCTTTGCTTTCTCTTCTCCCCATAGCTGGACCTAAAGGCAGTAAATCTATCCGCCAGAAACTGGAGAGCTTTTCAAAAGAGAAGAAAGGTGAGCAGCTTCCCTTTCACTTGTGTTTTGGTCACTGCTCTCAGACTGAATTGGTGATTTTTAATGGGGCTGAGCTGGGAGGTGTTCAAAGTCAGCAAGATGC
Source organism: Alectura lathami (assembly GCA_013399715.1). Lineage (NCBI taxonomy): Eukaryota > Metazoa > Chordata > Aves > Galliformes > Megapodiidae > Alectura > Alectura lathami. The sequence continues at coordinate 64,339 of VXAV01003308.1, forward strand.
TTTGTGCCATGTTGCTTTGGTTTTCTCCAGAGTGGTGTGGAATGACACAAACACAGTCACGAGAGAATGTAGAAGGGGTGCATGTGTGTGTGTGCATGAATGCACATGTGTAAAGGCGTACACTTGCCTACCTGCACATTTTATCCCCAGTCTTGCCTCTGAGTCCTGGTTTTATTGTCCCTTGAAGGATATAAGCCACAAAGCTAGGGAAACCAGAACTGTAAAGCACAGTCAGCTGGGAAAGAGCACTCCCTAATTTTCTTCACCGAAGTACAAGAAGTCTACTCAAGGAAAATTTTGAGCAGCAGTCTGATATTTTACAAAACGAATCTGTGGATTGTACTCCGGTGCAAAACCCTCTGGCCCAGGGTGGCATGTAGGCTGCAAGTAAGGAAAGGCCTCCTGATACCTACAAGGAATTGTGGAGGGGGGAAAAGTTATTTATGAGAAGATGTCATAGAATCATTTAGATTGGAAAAGACCTCTGATATCATCAGCTCCAACTGTTAACCCATCTCTGCCATATCTACCACTAAACCATGTCCCCAGGCACTACATCTACATGTCTTTTAAATACCTCCAGGAGTGGTGACTCTACTGCTTCCCTGGACAGCCTGTTCCAATGCTTCACAACCCTTTCAGTGAAGGAATTTTTCCTGATATCCAGCATGAACTTCCCCTAGTGCAACGTGAGGCCATTACCTCTTGTCCTATCACTTGCTGCTTGGGAGAAGAGACTGACTCCCACCTCACTGCTGCCTGCTTTCAGGTAGTTGTAGAGCCTCCTCTTCTCTAGGTTAAATAACCTAGCCACTCCCCACCAGCCTTGTGCTCCCGGCCCTTCACCAGCTCCGTTGCCCTTCTCTGGACACGCTCCAGGGCCTCGATGTCCTTCCCGCAGTGAGGGGCCCAGAGCTGAGCACAGCACTCGAGGTGCGGCCTCACCAGTGCCCAGCACAGGGGGACGGTCACCTCCCTGCCCCTGCTGGCCACACCAGTTCTGATACAAGCCAGGATGCCCTTGGCCTTCTTGGCCCCCTGGGCACGCTGCTGCCTCGTGTTCACCTGGCTACCCACCAATACCCCCAGATCCTTTTCCCTAAGGCAGAAAAGGTCATTAGTACCAAGTCATTAGTACCAACACTGTCACTCTTGAACAGACATAGCTGATACAAACCCTGTAGAAAACTGGAGGTTATAATTTGGTAAGAATATTTTGTATCTTTCTGGTGACTTATGAAGTCCTATGTTTTTTTCTTAGACTGCTCGCCTCAGACATTTGGGATCCCGCTGTTCCAAGTCATTGCCAACGACCGTGCATACAAGCAACTGCAAGAAACAGTGAAGAGCAGCCGCCGGTTGTGTGTGGAGGTGGAGGAAACAGTGACAAACTTTCGGGCTCAGATGCTGAAGAGGTCCCCGCTGGGCAGGAGCTGTTTGCTGGTACCTTACAAAGTGTTCCCTGAAGAGACTCCTTCACCAGCTTTTCCTGACCATAGCTCTTCCTGGAGTCAGCGAAGGGTAAGATTGCAAATATGAGCTAACCTCTGTGGCAGACGCATTGTGATAGTATTGTGAGCTGGGGGAGGCTCTGACTTCAGCAGTAAATCTGGTTCCAGGGGTCTTTTCTTAATGAATGTGAGTTGCTCATACTGAGTCCCCATCTGCCCTCAGGCCAATGGGATGGCCACAATTCACACACTCAGGGGCTGCTTCTACCCAAGAGATGGACTGTGAGGGGTGGGCCAGTCTCTACTAGCTCAGCTCTTAGGGAGCTTCAGAGCTGAGGATAGCCAAGGTTACCAGAAGGACATGGCCAGATTCCTATCAGGGCAGACAGGAACAGGAGTAGATTCATTACCAGTAGTGCAGACTTTTCAGCTCCTCCATTGCATCATGGCTCAATGAGCAGTACCATGAACAGACATGACATCTCTGTCATGTCAGATATTTGGCAATGTCACAGTTAGAGACAGGACCTCACACTTGCCAAGAAGTTGTGATTGTTCGTGGTGGGTTCTGCTGGCTCCCTGGCCACAAAGCAGGGTGAGACCCATCTCACTGCTGGGGAACATGGACGCTGAACTGGTCTGCTTGCAGTATTGACCGTCTTTGCATCAAAGGGCGAGGAAGATGGTGCAACTGGTCAGCCTTGGCCACCTTCTTGGCTGCAGTTCTGTTTCCTGTGAGGGGAAGTTAGTAGTAACTTGGGTTTGATTTGCTCTATTTCTTTGGAATTAGAGACCCACATCTGACCCCTGCCATGTTCCTGTAGAGCAGCTCCAATGTAGGTAACCAAATCCAGTATATTGCACAGTCAAAGATGAAAAATTTGGGGATGTTTCCTCTTTCCTCATGTCTGCATGCAGTGTAGGCTCTGCCGCAGTAGGAAGGCTGTGTTCAGAAACACCTCACGCTAGGAGCAGTGTACCTAAACGAAGGCATGAGAGATGAAATGTGCCTCTGTGATTCCATTGCAACCCAGGTTAGGCTCTTCATAGACCTCTCCATTCATTTGGAGGTGACGCTTCCCTTTCCCACAAACTTCTGAGGTAACAGCCGTGGTGGTGTAGTGGGATCCTGTGGGACAGTTCCTGCTAGCCCACGAATCACCTCTGCTTCATCTCAGGGGGCCATGTCTGTGGACTCCATCACTGATCTGAGTGACAACAGTTCCAAGCTGCTGGAGGCACTGCAGTTGTCCCATCCCCATGAGCTGGACCCACAGAGAAGCCTGCGCAAGAAAAAGATGTTAAGCCTCAACCCCATCACCTGGCAGGTCCCACGGATTGTGGATAGATGCTGCAAACACATTGAAACCTACGGTAAGTTAGGATTTCTCTCCAGACAGATGGCCTGTCCCCGAGTAGGATGATAAAACCCATCGTGAGTGCTGGGCCAGGGCAGTTTGGCCTGGCAGTTCCCAGTGGCAAAAGGAGACAGCAGATTTCTGCGGCAGGACGAGCTGCAGAACAGTCGTCTGGGGAGAGTCCTCCAGGCTGGGGGTAGCCACTGGACTGAGAGGTGAATGTCACCTGTGCATAGTGGTAACCCGTTCCTGACGTGCTGGCCTTCACTTCCCCTGCAAATCCAATTTAGAGCTCAGAGGGACTGTAAGGTTAGGTCTCCTCCCTGGCCCACAGACAGTCAACCCCTGCAAATCTTATGCCTCCGAAATGTTTCTTCTTATCCCTTCTGCCAAGAACAGGGAAGGACACATTGCCTTGGGTGCAGGGCAAGAGAACTGTTTCCATTACGTTAGCATGCTCAGGAGCTCCAAGGGCTAGCTGGGGCAACAGGAAGCTGTGGCAATGCGGAGCACTAACCTGTCTGTCTCCCAGGTCTCCAAACGGTGGGCATCTTCCGGGTTGGCAGCTCCAAGAAAAGAGTTCAGCAGGTAAAGTGGGATATTTACTGCATCCTCTCCAGCAGTCTCACATACAAAGGACAAACGCTTGTATGGGAGCTGTATGAATGCAGCAGGCATTGGCATGCAGAGGTCTAAAATATCACAGGAGCATACTGGAGCGCAAACAATTTGTAACCTGCTGGGTCCTTTTCCCAGCTGTGGAGAGCAAGATTCATCTCTCCAAGCTGCCTTTGACAGTTGAGGCTCATTCTCCTGGTGACACTTCAGAGCTCCCTCTGGGTTCCCTTCACCAGCTAAGGAGTTCCTCTTGTCAGTAACAAGCTCTTGGGCTCTGGCATGCCTTCTTGCATTAGCTCTGTACAAGGAGCAGTTCCTCATAGCATGACTCTTTCAAAAAGGAAGAACTGGCTGTTGCTTTTATTCTTCTAATTTCCATCTTTAAGCTGAGGGAGGAGTTTGACCATGGACTGGACGTTTTCTTGGACAAGGACCAAAGTGTTCATGATGTCGCTGCTCTGCTCAAAGAGTTTCTGCGTGACATGCCGGATTCACTGATTCCCAGGGAGCTCTATGCGGCCTTCCTCAGCACAGCCTGTAAGTACCCAGGATGCATTGCTCCCACTGCACAATCCACCCATTACCTTTGGTTTCCTAAGGAAAAAGGGGAATTTCTTCTTGTGCACAGCGCCAGGCCCCAGCACGGTTCAGTGTGCTGCGCAGTGTCTCAGCCCAGCAGTCTGCACTGTTAAAGGGTGTCTTTGCAAATGTTCCGCCCAGGTCCGCGTACCCTCCACATTTAGGGTGACTGAGTCTTTAGACTGTCTCCACTGCTTCCATCCTCACTCTTTCTTGGTCTTGTTCACCACCCGTTTAGCTCTCACCCGTACCTACTCAAAGGGTAGGACATCAGTCTGTCTCCCCCCAGAATTTGTTACTGTGGATTTCAACTAGGGCTGTCCAGCTGGGAATATGCGTCTAGCAGACTGAGAGCTGCACTAAACAACGAGCTTTTCTCTCTCTAGCCATGGAGGGTCCACCTCAGCTGGCCACGCTCCAGCTGCTGCTCTTCCTGCTGCCCCCCTGCCACAGTGACACGCTGCACCGTCTCCTGCAGTTCCTCAGCAAGGTGGCTCAGCACGCCGAGAGCTCCTGGGGCCCTGATGGCCAGGAGGTAAGGCTGGCCCACAGGGGTTGGCTGCTTGACAAGGGATTGTTCAGACTTAGTCGGTGAAGACTCAGCAAAGCTTCCTGCAAGTCTGGGTTAATCCTCTGATGCCTTGGGCTCGCAATGGCTCTCTCCTGTGGATACTGTTGAGCCAGCCAAATGCCGAGGAGTTTGGTGCATTTTTAGCCAGTGTTTTAATCAGACAAATTAAACATGACTATCCAGGCTGCCCTACACTGCACACCTAATGCTGCTCTGTGGTACAGTTAGAGTTTTTTGTTTTTTACAGAAACTGGGGCAGGCAACATTTTAAAACAGAAAGGAAAAACTAGAAGAGATAAAAAATATTTCAATAAATTTCCTTCTCTGTGGTGAGTCAAGGTTGCTCTCAGTCCAGTTACGTTATTTTCTGGTTTGCAATAACCTCAGGTTTTTCTGCCTCCAATTTTCATGAAGAACTTATCATCATGCATTGACGTTGATTTTGGTTTCTTTGGACAATTTGAGCTCTAAGCCTCTCCATGATGTAGAGATTGGTTTTGTCCCAGATTGTAAGATGATGTAGAAATATTGGCTGTCATCTTCTTGTACAGGTTGTGGAAGTGAGTTAGATGGGAATGGAGGTCCTGATACAAAGAAGGGGTGAGCATGTGCTCCAGCACCACACGCCCTTCCAGCTAGCCCTGTGTTGAGAGAGGACTGAACTGGACCCTTATCAACACCCTGTCATCACTCAATAGCTTGTATTCCTGTCCTGAGACGGGTGAAGCTATCCTGGGACATCTCATGCTGGTGCATCTGCAATTTCTTTTTTTTTGTGCTTGCTTGCTAGATTCCTGGGAATAAAATGACAGCTTCAAACTTGGCCACAATCTTTGGTCCCAACATCCTTCAGAAAGAGAAGCCTGGAGAAAAAGATGCTGGTGCCTTGAACTTTGAAGATAGCACTGCCATCATCCTGGTGGTTCAAAGGTTGATTGAGCACTACCAGACCCTGTTCACGGTAGGTGGGTCTTCCTCAGGGCATCTTCTCTAGACCCTTTCTTCCCCTCTGAACTCTTTCCTCCTGGCAGCACAAACAAGGATATAGTCACAGCCCACTTGGCAGCTGGTGACTCGAGTTGGCTTGCAGAAATGTGATTCATTCCTTATGGCAAAGACTGATGTTAGTGTGGAAAAAACATGGCCTGAGATCCTGCTCGGACTCCTGGAGGAGTGTGGGGCATGACACCAGTACAGTGCATCTGTGAGCAAGTATTGCCCCCACCTCCTTTTGGCCCAGCAGCGTAGGGCCTTGGCTGTCTCTACTTGTTTACATTCAGAGATGAGGAGGTGCCATGAGCAAGTGTGTCTGTATCTCTCTCCTAGGTCTCTCCAGAAATGCAACATGACATCCTGAGGAGACTATTTCAGACAGATCCCGATGTCATTGACCACCTTTTGCGCAGGAAATTCAATACTGTGCTGTAAGTCCCCCTCAAGGTACAGCTGGAGGGCACCTTGCGGCACGGTGCAGCAACAGTCAGTTCACTGCTGGCAAGTCCAACACCAATCCTGCTGATCTGTCATACACTCCTTTCATCACTCCTTTTTCCTGTTCCTTCCACCACTAAAGGCCTTCTACAAGGTGAAACATCACGGCTTTTCTGTGTTCCTTGGAGCTTCCTATTCTTTTTCTCCCCAGTCTGTGTTATGCGTCAGAATTCCTCCATTGCGCGCTTGCGTTGGTGCAAGCATGGCAGCTCTTGTCCTGCCACACTTCCAGTCCCCTCTGCTCAGGAGGGTACTCATGCTCTCAGGATCACACATTGATGCCTCCTCCATTTTCCTCTCAATCACCAGCCACTTCCAAATTTCCTTCACCTGTGGTGCTGTCTGCACTTCTGCTTACTTTTTGCCCCTCCTGCACTCCTGCGAATAGGCACGTATCTGTGTGTGTGACTGCCAGCTATGTCTGTACATCTGCTGCTTTGCCGCAAGATAGGATGTCCCCCAGAGGCCCAGAATTTGAGCCCATGCCCTTCCCTGTGATTAAGAAAGGTGGGGTAAAAGGGCCTTGCGCACCGTGGTCTCCTGTGGTGTAATGCAGGAGGTATTTTGCTCCCTTGTGACCTGAAGGAGGGCATGCCCACCAGCCTTCACTCTCCTTGTAGATCCAGGCACTCCTTCAATACACACAGAACATCTCGTGTGAAATGGTTTCCTGGGCCATAGACCTTACCAGTCATCTCCACTGCTGCTTCTTCTCTTACTTCACGTTCCTGTTGGGACTGGTCAAAGAGATGATAAATATTTGGAGTCACATAGCCAAATAGCATCTCCTTTTTTTTTTTTTTTTTTTTTTTTTNAGAAAGTGAGGACTCGACAGAGGAGCATGCTCCAAGCCTGATGCCAGGTCAGATTCTGGAAAGCAATGCACTCTCAGAGTTGTACAGCAACATCTCATTCCTAAACCTGAATGTTGGCATCTAGCAAGCACTCTGCACTGCCTCCCATGGACAGAACCAGGCAATAGTTCCACTACAAAAACAAGTCCTCTATCCCACTTCGAAGGAGTGGAGAAGTGAAGGGTGTATGAATCTACACGGGAGAATCTTTGCTAACAGCTGGCATGCCAAATTGTTCCGGTACAGGCAAACCTGAAGCAAATGTTTGCAGGTTGCCAGCAAGGAAGGGTTTCCACACATGGGTTTTTGCCTGCCACCCGGCTGCTGAGGAACAGGGCTGGGAGAAGAGAAGTAGCTTGGGGCTGAGTCCCTCTGGACAGACAGGATCATCACTGGCCTGAGACACAAGTGGGCAGGGACTGCTAGCAGGGCAAAACGCAGTTCAGCATCATGCAGTCTGTGCTTTGGTGTCCCATGTGCTTTGTGCTGTCCTGTCACTGCCTTGTGCAGAGGGAAATCTCTCTTGGAGCTAAAGAAATGGCCATAAAGCAACAGCACCATCATTGCTGAGATACCATGGCCGGACATGCTCAGAGTGAATCATGACTTTTTTTTTTTTTTTAATTTTGAATTCAGATTTCCATCTGCTCATTTTATAGACAGAAAATGCAGAATTGACCACAAAATATATAGATGGTGTAGTACGAGGGAACAGTATACTCTGAGGAATAATGAACTTCTTTTTTCCCTTGAGTTTATACTCCGTAAGTAGACCACCTAGCATCTTATAAAGATTCTGGTGTGGTGTTTTTTTCACGATCTTTGGCTGAGAAATGTCTGGTTTGGTTCGTTCCTACAGCTGAGCCATTGGAAGGCACTGCAAGTCACGTGTAACTGTACATTTTTAGCTGATAGGATAGAATGAAAGCTGTCAGCAAATATTTTCTGCAGTTTTCTTTCCATTTACTCTGCCAGGCATGGCCTGCCAGCCCCTTCCCCAGCTGCCTCCCTGGGCTGGGCTGTCCCTGGGTGAAACAACAGCAAAAGGAGAGATGCTCTGGAAAGCCTTCCTCAGGCCTTCAGGTGGGCGGGTCCAGCACCCTGATCCACAGCCAGTGTGACAGAGAGTAAAACTGCCTGTGGTGTTCTCCGGCTTGTTCTTGCCTTACTCAAGCAGTGGGTGTCTGCAGGAGGGGAAACCCCTCCTCTGAGAGCAGCTAATCACATGTGGAAGGCTAAACTTCCAAAGCCCAGGGAGCAGGTACCAGGGCAGGACAGCAGAGGTGTGTGGGGTAGACACAGATCCAGAGGGCGTTTGTTTCCCTGTTGCTGGACTGGAAGACGAGGCTGAGGGAAGGGACCTTGGGTGGTGGGTGGCTTTAGATTTGCTGCAGATTCTTTCAATGATCTGTCTGATCTGGCAGTTCTGTGTTGTCTCTGGGTAAAGGGTTATGCTCTGGGAGTGATACGGGTTGGGTGCTGGAAGCACTTCAGAGGTTTAATGTCTCATGCCAAGACATGATGGAGGCAATTTATGCTCCTGGCTGGCTCCTGACCTCTTCTGAAGCCTGTTTTCCTGACGTGGTGAACAGATGTATGTGGAAGGGGACGTCAAGGACACGGAGACAGCAACGCAGTGAATTTTGCTTAGAGCACTTTTTGTCTTTTGGCTGTCTTTTGAGATCATGTAATCTATAGCCTCTTGGCCTGAAATGTCAGTTGCCGCATTCACAACTGAGATCTTACAGATTGCCAAGAAGAGGGCAAGCTTGTAGGAAGTTGTTAAGATACGTCATAGGAGAATGGGTGCTCAGAGGAGTATTGATGTAGAGAACTAGGACAGATAGGCAGGAAAGGAAGACAGGTGAAGCTGGAGTGCTGCAGGACAGAAAGGAGATGGGAATGAGATACACGAGCATTTTTTGGTGTTGGGGGCAGCTGGATCTGGTGTTGCAGCTCCTCTCTTTTGGACTACCTGAAGTCAACTGCAAATCTATTACTTTTATTCTAGAGAAACCAAGAACTACACACTGATAATTACAAAGACACATTTTCTATGAATTGTGGAAAAAATTATTTGTCTGGATTTATAACACAGGGCACAGCGCGCTTGGCTCCTTTGTCTTCTTTCTACTGCCCCACAGGTTTCCATCTACCTGACATGTTACATTACACTGCGGCAGCACAAGAGCTTTTACTCTGGACAGTAATGGATTTTATCTCTAATCGTCTGGGTTCACATATGATTTTGAAACTCCTCCAAACACAGCCTTTGCAGGGAACTGGCTAAAATTTATGTGTATAGAAGTTCCCATCCCTTTCACTATGAGCTCTTGGTCACCCCTGCCATACACAGATGTATGGGAATAGTTTGTTGCTGTGGTTAAAATGTTTCCACTTACACTGGCATGTTGGGTAGAAGTCGAAGTACTTAACACCCCTTCCTCTCCCCAAAGTGGATGAAAAATAAAAAAGTACTTTTGAAAAGGAACCAGGCTGGAGTGTTTGACAGAGCTGTAGCTTAGGGATGACAAGGGGTGACAGCATGTTGGAACTGGAGATGGGTTGCCAAAGGAAGACCAAGGTTCAAGCGGTGGCTTGCTCTGCCCGAGTTCTCCTTTGTTTGTTACCCAGAGTCAGTCCTCAGATGTGAGGTGGAATGGTAATCACAGCGGGGCCAGCATCCCTGGGAAGCTTTGGGCTGGCAGGGCGGCCGTGCATGGGGCCATGGTGGGTGCTGGCCACCCTGATTCTGAAAACAAATGGTGGGCAAGCCCAGGGCCACACCAATGGATGGCTCAGGGGATCAGGCATAGGATGGGAGCACTGCTGCAGTGACAGCATTTGTCTTTTGGGGTTCTCACAGCCCAGATCCTCTTGGGTGCTCCACAGAGCGCTTACAGATCAGAGCTAGCGTTAGTTTTAGGTTAGGACTGGGAGGAGTTGGCAATGGGATTAGGGTGACTATAAGGGTTGAGACAAATTAAATATTTTGGCCTTCTCTGTTGGAGACAGTTTGGGAGTTCTCTGCATGCTCAGATGAAGCTGGTGACCATGGGAAAACATTTTGGGGTCATGCAAACCACTGAAGTAGGTTTCCATTAGGGGTCGTTTTAAGTTTTGATTTGTGAGTAAGGTTCAAGATTAGGTTTAGGGTTTTGTTTAGGGTTAGGGTAAGGCTAGGTCTTGCAGTATCTATAATCTTTTGTGTTCATGCGACTTTGGGAGCCACAGAAAATCTGCTGTTGCCCAGCCTCTCAGGCTAGGGACAATTCTGATGCTACAGGTATGTTGCTATTTTGTTTGGACAGAGGCACGCTCAGGGCAATGCTGTGAACCTGGAGAGCTGCAGCAGACAATAAGAAGAGGCCTAGTTAGAGCTAGGGTTACAGGAGGTTTACACTGGGATGAAGGTAATCTTTGGGGTTAGGTTTAGGGTGAGAGTGGGACTTTTCCCAGCAGTGATGTGCACTGGGAGCTGACAGGGTTTGTGTGTTGCCCTGGCTGGGGTTAGCTCAGAGCTCTGTGGCCTCCAGAGTGGGATTCCCAGGAATTCTGCTGGAGTTCAGCTGGGAAAAAGTTGAGCATCATCTGGGATGTGGTCACATCCTAAAATGCTTGCACCAGCAATAATTAACCACTTGCACCCTAAAACTGGTCACACACACTGCCCCCAGGAACCACCTCTCATGAGCTGAATACTTGTGGCTCCTTTCCAACTGAAACCCTTCAAGGCTGACTTTTCTGTGGGATAAGCAGAAACTCTGATGTCCTCTGGAAACACCTTGAAGAGACTGGGGACAATATTCCAGGCAGGAGGGACCTTGTGAGGGGATACTGGAAAAAAAATGGAGCCTGAGAACAAATGCTGGGGTGACTAGCTGGGGAAGGGGTGCCACATGGAGCCAGTGTCATTGTCTTCTTGCTGCTGGTGACAGACCAGGGAGGCCCCACGACGGAACCATGTCCCAGCAGGTCAAACTGGTCCTATAAGGGAGCTGAGCCCTCAGTGCTCCTGCACTTTTTGAGTTGCTGAGGGCTCCATGGCCCCGTGGCTTCCTCCCTCCCAGGGGTGGCCCTGTCCTCATGGCGCTGACCTTGAGGACTGCTGCCTTGCTCTGACTACAGGCAGTGCCCCCAGAGGAGCCAGCCTCCCCCTCAGTTCCCATGGGGCCTGTGATGGGTGCAGGGATGAGGAGGAAAGGGCTGAAGAAAGCATGCTGGTGTTGGTCCTTGGGTAGTGAGGAAGCAGCCCTCCCCTGTGGTCGCGCAGGAGTGGCTCCATCACGTGGCCCTCCCTTGATGTACCCCTGGCACTTCCAAAATGCCTTTTGGTGCACCCCAGGGGAGCCCTGGATCCATGGCACAGTTAGTGACAGAGGGACTGGGAACGGCTGGGCTCAGGACTTTGATCAGTGTCTGCTCTTTGCCTCCGCTGCTACCTCTGAAGAGGGAGCTGACAGCACTTCCTACAGGAGATACAGAGCATCCTGCCCCTCTCCCCGAGCCTTGTGGTTTGGCTCCAAGTATGAGGCCTTGGTTTTTCAGTCTAATTCTCAATGTCGTTTAGGTGGCAGCAGGTTTTATGGAGCTGTGGATGAAGGGGTCACATGTTGAGATGTATATCTTTGCCTTAGGATCTCCTAAGGATGCTGTCATTCTCCCTGCACTCCTTGGACAGATGGTCCTCCTAGCCCCAGTAACCAGCTCCTGCTCCTGCAGCCCAGAGGAGCCTATTGAAATTAATTGGCCCCATTCTAAACTGAGCTAAGGCCGCTAGGTGTGAGAGCACAGAGCAAGGATTCAAGAGAACCCACCGTCAATGAAAGCAGGACCCAGGATTGTTAATGAGTGCATGATCTTTTTGCCACCAGCCAGGGAGAAGAGATTCCACCATGTCCTCATACCGGCTGCTTTTGTCCAGTGGATGGTACAGCTGCACTGCTCAGGGTTGAACTCTTGTTTTGAAAAGGTCCCTTCCCTGTGCCTGAGTACAGACAGGATGGGTGGAGAAGCAGTACCTGGAGAACGGCAGGCTGAAGGGAGAAGAGTGTGCTTAGAGATAGCTGGTGAAAGCCTCCCGAGAACTGAAACACTCCAGAGATTAGCAGTGCTGTTGAATCTGCAGGAACAGATAAACTCAGGGCACCATGAGTCTGCTGAATGCTTCTGGGGCCGCCAGCACACGCAGGCAGCCAACAGCCAGCTGTGCAACCAAGACCATATCCAAGAAGGCAGCAGACAGACTGCAGGATTATACCTGGTGCAGGAGCAAACCCGCTGGGGGACCTTTTGATTTCTTCCTGACAGCCTCTGGCATGTCAGGGAGGCTCTCTGCTCCTCAGTCAGCTGCCAGCATCGGTTCCCATGGGATGTGAGCGCCTGTTTGTCTCATGTCAGCCATAACAGCAGTTAACGCCTGTTAACAGCACTGATGAGGATAAGACCTAGTAACCGTTGCCCTTGGTGGCTCAGGGAAGGGGGTTATACAGCACTTGGACATCTTTTCTGTGTCACCTCTAAGGGGGAGTTCCCTCTGTCCTTCCCTCACTGGGAAGGAGAGAGATCCTCAGCTTGGGAGCAATTGTTACAAATGTTCACCAATAATTTTGACTTTAAGAAAAAGCAGATGATCTCTATGTCTTTAATTGGACAAAAGGACAGACAAATCATTATGTCATCCTGAAATCTGGGCTGCAAATCAGATGTGTTGTCATCATAGGAAGTGCTGGAGTCCTGGAGATATGGGGACTGTACGGAAAAGTCTTGCCAGGTGCAGCAGGTTGATGGGATATCCTGGGAAGGACCTTCCTAAGAGAGTGTCATATATGGGATTCCCTGGGGACTGAGCAGAAATGTATTCTGATGGAGGAGGTTACAGAAGGGCTGAAGGGAAGGCACAAGTGTGAAGTGGCAACAGGGGTGATACGAAGTCTGGATGGCACAGGGCTGCTGGCAGTGCTGGAGGCATCAAGCCCACTGCCCGTCTGTGGTGCCGGCAAGGCTGACAGGCACAGACAGGGGACAGAGAACCTTCTGCACCCCTCATTTTTTGTTCATTGTGAGAACATCACAAGCACTTTGCTGCCCAGACATTTCAGCAGCTGTTTCTGTGCTTGCAAAGGAGGAAGCCAGAAGCATCAAAGCTTCACCTCGGTGCCTTACAGCAGGCAGCCTAGAACAGGAGCAAGTCAGCCCTGTGGAGGCTTCCCGGCAGACAGGCCGGCTGCCCTCAAATTTCGTTTAAATCCGTGCCCACAGCTCACTGTGTATTTCACGTGCTGCTCCCCCTGGGCCATGGGAAGAAGCGCGAGGCACAGCCCTTCTCAGAAATGCCATGACACAGGACACTGAGTTACCGTTCGCGTTTGTGGTAATCCGAAGGTGACAGGTATGCTGAAATACTACTCGCTTTGCTTTGCAAGAAAATTCCTCTTCAAGGTTGCTTTCCAAACACTGTGGACGGAAGAGGGCACTGAGGGTTCATCGAGAAGCACAACGTCTTTCACAGCCACTTCAGAGAAATCCGTCTTTCAAAGATGAATTTATTTTTTTTTTAAATACAGGAAAAAAAAATAAAAATCACTGTTATTGCAAGGGCCTTCTACATCACAAGACTTGAAAACTGCTTGGTCTGGGATGAACATGGGGATATTGCTAACGTCTCCACTCGAGGGCAGCACAGCAGTGGTCCCGCCGCTCTCTGTAGGTGAATTGCTTTCTCTCAGCAACACATCCATTTTTCTTTCTGAAGCACACCAGCCAACGCTGACTGGCGTGCGTATTTGCTTATGACTTGTTTTATTTCAACCTCCCCAGATAAACAAGACTTTACAAATCAATGGCAATGTCCCGTCAGTCATGATGCATTAGCCCTGCTCTGCGCCTGCTCAGCGGATGGCCGAATAGGCCGAAACCACACAGATACGAGACTGAAGGACAGAAGTAAAGCTGGGTCCTGGCAAACCTGGTTGGCTTTGGCCGTGCTTCAGCTACGTCAGTCTCTTTTACCCTCCTCACCGCCTGAATTTGCAAGCCTCTCTTAAAGCTCGTTTTAAAATGATCGGAAAGTTTCTGTCTGCATGTTTCCAGACCCCAGGTGCCAGGGTGGGAGTGTTAGCTGTTGTGGGTGGTTGTGGGCCGGCTGTTAACACGCTGCCAGAAACATTTTGGGCCTCTCAGCACTGGAGGGTTTTTACAGCTGGAGTCAAGTTTACAGGTCTTAAGAAGAGTAGAACGCAGAGCATCTTGCGATATTAGGATCAGTTCCTCACAGTCATGAGGAAGTAAGGGATTTTATAGCCAACAGCAAAGAAATCAGGACTTTTTATTTATTTATTTTTTTTTAAAAGCTGTGTTTCTCCCTTACACTGCTGATAGCGATACACATATGCGTAGGCATTTTGTGTGGCACCACGTAACACTTTATCAGTGCAAGTTCCAAAGTGAACTGATGGAATTTAAACAACTCCAAGCAAGCTCCTCCATTTTAAGCAAAGCATTACTTAATCTGTACTTTTGAGATCACAGAAACTACCTGAGTGTTTAAATCCAGAGAGGAAAGGGATCATGCTCCCGTGGCAGACAATATTGCCCCAGTCCCTTTAAGCAGTGCTTGGGACCTAGGAAACAATACCTGATTATGTTTGACCTAGAAAATAAGGGGGAGTACACTTCAGCTGAACAGAGCTGTCAAGTCAAGGAGGCTAACTGGCATCAAGGGCAGCATTTTGCTGGCAGCGTGGGACAGAACTTGACTGGCTGAATTTTTCATGCCCTTAGAAAAAGAGCAAGAGATCTGTAGCAGAGCCAACCCAAAGCTGGCTGTGGGCCAGCGCTCGTCAGGACTTGGTAAGAGAGAAATTGCCTGGGGTTTCCAGCCTTCACCACACTGAGTCATTCACAGTGAAAATCCCAGATCAGAGAGTGGCAAATCAGAGCCTGGCCAGTCCCACTGGAGCGCGTGACACTGCTCTAATAACTGCCTGCATCTTGACTGCCAACATGCAATTTCTTCTAAATACAGCTTCTGAATCATGAGGGTTGACATCATATTCTGTGCCACCCTGCGCTGGAAAGAATTAGGGAAACTGACAAATGCTGCTGACATCATCAACTTACTGGTGTGGTTAGCTAAAACATTACAAAAAATGGAAATTAATAGTAAAAATGCTTTCCGCCTGCAACAATGAACTAGACTGTATTCTGTAATACTTCGTCTGTTAAGGCCATCATCTGCCTCTTCTACCTACTGGAACCCACGCAGGCATGGGTTTTTGTCAGAACTGAATCGCAGTGACAGACTTCTGTCTGCATCCACAAGCCAGCAGCAAGGGGCAGTGAACGCCTTTCTCTGCTCTGCGGTGTGCATTTAATGGGAAAGGTGCAAAAACACTGCATGGTTCCCAGCGCAGTCCACAATGGCCAAATAAACTTCCCTGGATGACATTCCAGTATTTGTTCTTGTCACTTCATCAGGCAGTGAGACAGTCTGATGGCCGAGGAATTCTCCTATATGCCAATTGCTGATGCTGAAATTATTCAGCTCCGGGCTGAACGGCGGAGTTGGCTGCATCTATCACTCATGGGATTGTGTTCTAGAGTGTTGTCCAGACAAAGACTTCTCAACTTGAATGCTCACAAGTATAACTGAAGGAGGGAAGCTTGGCCATACAGGCTTACATCTGGAACTGCAAAGGTATCTGCACTAGCTGATGGTTCTGTACAGGAGTAAGAGCTAAAGAAAACCCCAAATGAGCACAGCTAGAAAACACAAAAGTGCACTTTTTCTTCTCTAAAGATTGTAGTTTCCCCCTTGACATGCTTACTCACCCAAGGCATTTTCACTTTGACTGATTTAGGGCTGGTGAAAAGCACAGAGGTCTTCATTGGCCCCTGAATCCACCAAGGTGATGTGGATTGAAACGCTCTACAGACACAACCCACCAATCATCCTGAAAGTAGAGAGGACAAAGGAGCTTTCAGCTCCCTCCTCTCATTAAAACATTTGCCCATAAATTTGAATGCATTCTTAAAACCTAATTCCAATCATGTTATCTTTAATATACACATCCCCCTACCAAAAAAATAAATTAAATATAAGTGAGATGTCTAATGTGATATTAGGCAGTTAGGGGCATGCAGCCTCTAAAAAACCTGTGCACAGCCTAAACCCAGCTTTTCCAAACCACCTGACAAGAGTGAGGGAGCATCTGCCCCTTCATTCTCCTCCTTCTTACCACCTGGACAGTTACTGTATTAATGCAACAAGATCAGACAAATTTTCATTCATGCAGAGAATGCATTCTTGCATTGGGCAAGCAAATCCACCAACCACAGAATCACAGACTCACGGAATGGTTGAGGTTGCAACAGATCTCTGGAGGTCATCTGGTCCAAGCGCTTCCTGATGTTTAGGTGGAGCTCCTTGTGTTCGATTGTGCCCATTACCTCTTGTCCTGGCACTCAGCACGGCTGAAAAGAGCCTGGCTCTGTCCTCTTTGCATCTTTCCTTCTAGTATTTATACATATCGATAAGATTCCCCTGAGCCTCCTCTTCTCCAGGCTGAACACTCCCAAATCTCTCAGCCTCTCCTCATAGGAGAGGTTCTCCAGTCCCTCCATCATCCTGGAGACTTTACTCTCCTGTATCTCCATGTCTCTCTTGTACCAGGGAGGGCCTAGAACTGGACCCAGTGCTCCAGACGTGCCCTCACCAGTGCTGCCTAGAGGGGAAGGATCTCCTCCTCCCTCGGCCTGCTGGCAACACTTTGCCCAATGCAGCCCAGGACACCATCAGCCACCTTTGCGGCAGGGGCACTTTGCTGGCTCATGGTCACCTCGGTGCCCACCAGGCCCCCAGGTCCTTTTCCTCCAGACTGTTTCCCAGCTGGGTGCCCCCAGCATGTCCTGCTGCCTGGGGCTGCTCCTCCCCAGGGACAGGGCTCTGCCCTTCTCCTTGTTGGACCCGAGGAGGTTCCTGGCAGCCCACGTCTCTCTCAGCCTGTCCAGGTCCCTCTGGAAGGCAGCACGGCCCTCTGCTGTCTCTGCCACTGCTCCCAGGTTGGTGTCGTCCGCAGGCTGGCTGAGGGCACGCTCTGCCCCTTTGTCCAGATTGTCAGCGAAGATTTTGAACAGGAGCGGACACAGCCTTGACCCCTGGGGTACTCTGCCTGTTACTGGCCTTCAGCTAGACTTTGTGCCACTGACCACCACCCTCCGGGCTCGGCCACACCCCCCTGTTGTAGGTCAGTTTTTAAGGCCAGAGCAAAAGTCAAGCGCACCATCATCACTCTGGCTTTGTGGCAACCACAGATTCCAGCCTCCCGGAGATTAAAAACTGTCTCTTTTTGCTGTGAAGGGCTGGCCTAATTGACTAGTATGGGCAGCTGGAGGGAGATGCTGACCTGGTGACCTACGCAGTTGTCAATGAATACAAACTGGAGAGGTTTCAATTCCAACAGTACCTTCAGAGCCTGGTGAGGGCTTCCTGCAGCCTGCGTGGACTGCCCTCTGTGAAGGTGAGCTGGGGAAATCTTGCCGGGGGGCTCACTCACGGCTCAGAAGCTCTGCAGCAAAGAGGGCAGACCTGAAGAAAAGACATAAAGGCAGGAATGATTGTAGACTAAACGCTGTATTGTGCAGCTGTGCCTTCCCTGAGCATGTAGAGGCTAAATTACAGGGGGAAAAAAAAAAAAAAAAAAGATATACTGCAGCTTCCCACATTGAGTGCCACAGTTATCCTAAACAAGGGGGGAGCAGTGAGGACAGGAGGCAAAGCCTGTCTGAGAGAAAGTACACACAAGTGGAGAACTCATCCTACGTTTCACAGCACTTCCAGCTTTTGGTGGACAGACAGCGAGGCCTGGGAGAAAACAGAGCGCTTCGGGGGGAGATCCGAACACAGGCGACCTCCAGCCTAGGGACAGCCTCGCTTGGACTAGCGCGGAAGGCCGCACCGCTGGGCTGGGCTGGGCTGGGCTGGGCTGGGCTGGGCGGCAGCGCGACCCGAG
>VXAV01003309.1:0-32906 GCA_013399715.1 Alectura lathami
TCAGTGTAAGTGTGCGGATGCACTCTAACCTGAATCTAGTTCTGCACAAAGGCCAAAGCAGAGGAGCATTATTTGTCTTGTAATGATTTAGTAGAAATGGGCAACATTTCAGATCCCTCTTGGTCAATGAGCATGTCAGGACTTTCAGTGCCTGCTACTCAAGACCTAATTGCTTTTAGTAACTCATGCATCATCACGGCAAATGCAGGGCTGTGCGTGAATTTGGAGGCAGAGCAAAGCAGTGGCTATCAGGAGTGTGTGACACATGATGCAGCTAGCTGCTGTGTCAGACAGAGGTACCATGCTGCCACTTGCAAAAACGGAATTGAACAAATAATTCAAAATGAATAATTTATTTGATTAATTTTGTCTCTATGTGCTTAGGGAATATATATATAAGTCAATTGCACCATCTTGGATTTGTTATTCAAATGTATTCAGCAACTTTCTTTTCTCCATATATATATATATATTTTACTCTATGGATTAATGAGAATATTTAAAATTTAAAATACACTGTTCTCCTGTGATTGGCCAGAGATGCCACATGACACGAGTTCTCTTCTGTGAGCAGCTGAGGATGCCAGCACTTCTGGAGTAATCCTTATGCATGCAAAATTGAAAATTCAGTTTTGACAAATATTTGCATGTGCATCTTTGGAATTCACTTGCTGCCAAGAAAACTGTCAGCAAAATTCAGCACCTCTTAAATTTGTAAAATGTGAGAACTAAAACATACATTTTAACATTTGCATTTAACTTATTTTTTTTTTTTCCAGTTTTATCTAGAACTTTTAGAAGAATGCATCCTCCCTTAAAGGATGCAGCATTGCCTACCAGGGCTGAGTTATATTTCTGAGCCACTGGTCTTACTATTGCCTGGCTCTGCCAACAAGTCTGTTGTCCTAAAAGCAGATAGTTTTCTAAAAGGGTAAATGCTACATGCATTGCATAGACACTTTCAAAAGTCAAGTGGTTTTGCCTTGATGGATGATATGTGCATCGTTCCTGCATTAAATATTCCCTCAATTATTGAACAGTTCTTGCTTCTTTGTTAGGAAAAAATGGATTTGAGAACAACTCAGTGAATGCTCCATGATGGTGTTTGCAGCAAATGTGGCTAAAGTGAAAAAGCCAATCCAATAGAGAAAACTTTCCTCTTGACTCTGATTTACTGAAGCAGCTGCTGGAGGAGAACTTGCTGCCTGGTGCAAGGTGTCACCCAGCGCCCTGGTGCCCCCGGCGCTGCCGCCAGTGCCTCTGACCTCGGCCCCTGCAGCTGCGGGCATTCACCAGCCCACGCATGTCCTCAAGACAGTGATTGCCCATTTGTGCAGTATGAACAGGGCCTGCATGCATGTGTTTGCCTGAGAATTAGTACAACTAGGTCTCACTGCAGGATTTGTGTCTTAATAGATCCCCTGGTTTATCCTCAGAGAAACCTCCTGGTGTTCATGTGCAAGGACATGTATGAAAAAAATTAGGGCCTGTCTGATCTTTGGCTACATCTGACCCACTGCTGGCTCAGAGAGGGAACTAAACAGAATGTCCCTAACCGCATGCAGCAGAGCTATTTGGGTGGAAACTCTGCCATGTTGGTTAAGCTCCTGTGGGGACGCACAGCAGAGCACAGCCTGGTAACCACTGCCTGGCTGCATGCAGGCACCGTGCGAGGACCATGCATGCTCCACAGTCAGGGGCGGGTGGCACGCGACGGGGGTCTCTGAGATGGCAACAGCCAAAAGCCAGTCCAGGCACACAAGGGTTACCTATCAAGGACCCTAAGTGCAGCTACAAGCCCCCAGTGTACAGTGGAGTATTAACTCATTCAGCAAACATAGCCAGTGATTCTGTTACCAAGCAGGATGATTTAAATGGCTTAATTTACACATCACAGCAAGCTTTTCCTACCGCAAATCAATATATTTGCATAGGTTCTTAAAGTAATCAGCACCATGCTCCTGCATATATTTCTTAAATAGGTACAAAATTCTTTAATGAAAGCCAGAATTCCATCACAAGCTCTGTTTTCAGCTCACCTGTGAGCTGTGTTCCCAAGGAAACACGGCTGCACCAATACCCAGCAAAGCAGCATCCCAGGGCCACATGTACACGCGCCCAGCTCCCCTCGTGCTGCCCCACGGGAGGGGAACCAGCAGGGCTGTGCCCTGAGTGCACCTCTGCTTGGAGAGCATGTGGAGGGAGGGTGGGGTGGACAAAGTGCAACTTCACACAGGAAAGGAACAAGTCTGACTCCTGCTGAAGCTCAAACTAAAGGAGAACCAAGCCTTTTCCAATGCCAGCCCACTTTTTCCACGTCAGTTTAGATTTCTTGTTCTCCACTGTCCCTTCTGTCTGGCTAGGTCTTGAAGCAGAAGCTGCAAACACATGCAGGGGAGGTGGGCATGGCCTCCTGACAGAGCCCAACCTCACAAGGGTACCAAGTTGACAGCACCCGTTGGAGGTTAGTAATGCTTCATGTATGCACCCTGGTGCTCAGGGACTCACCCGAACCTCAGCAAACCCCAGATGTCATTGCGTTATCCCCATAGCTCCCCTCATTCCGGTGCCCCCACAGCAAGGACTGACCTGTCCGGTGCTGAGGAGGAACTCGAGCCGATGCAGACACCCTGTGGCTTGGCCAGCCCCTGGGAAGACCGGAGGCACCTCAGTAGCCGAACTGAGCTCCTGCAGAACATGACCAGGTCTGGCCACAGGCACTCTGCTCCACCCAGCATGCGGCACCCAGCTGTGAGACATCAATATTAAAAAACAGATTGAGGGAATACTTTGGTGATTGCAGCTGTGCAGTGACTAGGGCTGTGGAACTTAATTTTTAAGCAGATATTTTCTTCTCTTCTAAAATAAAAATCAAGGTTTTTTAAGCAGGGAGGATGGAAAAACATGGGTGCTCATGCAAAATCCCAAAGAAGCATCAGCCAGGGCTCTGCTATTTTCACTGCAGGAGCAGGGGGGATGCTCACCCCTGTGAGGTACATGGGGCCTGAACAGCCCCTGGCTTGCTCTCTCCTGCTTTCCCCAGCATGCATCACAGCTCTGGGCATCACCAGGCATCTGAGGAGGAGTACAGGCATTTCCTTATGTAGGTGCAGGGCAAGGCTGCCTCCGAGCCCGGGGACATCCCTCCTGCTCTGAACAAGGGTTAGCAGGGCACTACTGGCAGCTAGGAATGGTGTGAAGAGCTAGCTGATGCGGAAAAGAGGTCCTTATGGCGACCATTTCCTAGCAAGGTACGATCCTGCTATTTCTTATTTCTTTGCATTTCTCCTACTTAATTTGTTTTTCATTTGATGGAAGTTTTTTTTTTTTTTTTTTTCCAATATTTATTACTCGTGGTTGAATGCTGGGCTATAGCATGTCAAACCTGACAAAACTTCAAGCAGAGGAAATGATAAAAAGTATCTCAAAAATCATATTTGCCCCTTAATAATTTAATTCAGTAGAAAGGGAAATCAAAGCATCGCAAATTGATTGCCGTGAAACAAATTACAATTATTTCCACACATCCAAATAAATCTACTAATTTTAGGCATCTGACTGCAGGCATTAGATGGAATATGCAAATGCACATGTTGAAATGATGGCCATGTCTCTAGCGCTGCTCACCAATTCCTCTGTTCTTATGAGATGCTCAACAGTTTCAGACTGCTATCGAGACATGCAGTAAATTAGCTACTCTTAAGCATTGCCTGTTAAAAATATTTAAAAGCATGGCTGTAAAGCACCACTGACAGTTTTAGGCATCCAGCACTGGCTCCCCTCTTCTGGAATGCAGGCTCCAGCATCCATGACTGCTCTCCCCAAATCTGCCTCCAATTAGGTCGTTCTGTTCCAGCAGCCATTAGCTGGAGCCCTCTGCCCTGCCTTTTACAAAGAGAACAGCGTGCAACGAAATGTCCCTGATGAACACAAGTTTTCCACACATATTTTACAAAGTGTACTTGTTCAGCTGTCACACTGCTTCACATAAGAGAAGTCACCTGATATTGTTACTGACATACCAGTCTAGCGTGGCATTTAATATTAGGCTTTATATAACTCACAGGGATGGCAGAGCAATCTCAGGTAATCAAAATAAATGAAGACAGCCTGAATAATGCATTTGTTAAATCTAAATAACATACAGTGGACACCTTTAAAGTGTTTTCCAGGAAAATGTGACTCAGGTGCAATATTGATTGAGAAGATAAAGACAGGTGTTTTCAATTCCTGTATTATGGAAGCAGAGAGGACTTTGATAATGTAACAATCATCTTTTGTTATTTTGCTGCAGTCCAATACAGCTAGAATCAATTTTTCATTGTACTCATTTACTGGAAAAGGGGATAATGGCAAGGACAACACAGCTTTAATAGAAAGAATAAGTCATGATTTAATTCAGATGTTGTACTACAGCTACAAGCAGGAAGATATATTTGTATAAACGGAAACAGTACAAAGGAGCCTGCACGCTTTCGAATAGAAGTCATGGCTCTGCATTTCTATTTATTGGTAGTTAGGCGGAATGATGCAGCATTATCCTGACAGCAATAAGAAGCAAGAACCTTTTAAAGTGGAAAAGATAGCCGTAGGATCATTAGAAATCTTTACAGAAAAATAAAATAAAAGGCAATAGTAAAAGGGCATGTTTAGGTCTTCATTAATATTTGTATTTAAGTAAAAATGACAAGCAGAAAAATCCGAAGAGAGGCTAAGTTCACAGTCAATGTAAGACTTTTCTGCACAACTGAGATCTTTCACAAATATCTCAGGCATTTTTTGATAAATTTTGTTCTCACAGAAAGTACTCTGGATGATGATGATAAAATAATGATTTTTTTTCTGGCAAAATAGATTTCTTCATGACTTCTTGAATGAAACACAAATCTAAGAGTGATAGTGTTTGGGGCTGGATTAGTCTCCTGGGGTTACATCCAGTGTATGAAATTTCATAGCTTTTCCAAGCGGTTCAATAGTGCTCTTCTCTGTGGCAAGATGCTGCTGAATGACCCCTGAAAAAACACCCCACAGGCTGAGCTCAGAAACGTTTTCACCGAAAACTGTCAGGAGTTAATTTAGCCCAGCTAGAGCCCAGAAGCATTCTGCATGGCACATTTCTGAGCAGTGCTCATTAGGCCAATGTAAACCTGAGTTTCATCACTGACTTTGGAGTAATTCAGGATCCAAAGTCAGGCTTTAAAGCTGGCTTCTGTGTCTATAATAGACCTGCAACTGAATCTCAGCCTCTCTTTTTAATGAGCATCACCTACAGAAAATCAGACAAAAAAGAGGTAAAATCTTTGCCTGGCATTTCAGGCTTTCCCTTAAGAACAGCCTGGTCTAGCCCTAACTCTCTGTAAATCTGAGTTCACCTTCCTCTCTGAGGAGCAAAGGGAAAATGGAAAGAGTAAAACAAGAAAAAGCAGAGAGAAAAATTAACCCCTTCCTCAGCAGCAAGCTCTGCCCTGCCAAAGGAAGCTCCTGCTGGGCGTGGAGAGCTCGGGGCCCTGGCTGCTGGAGGACCCAGGAAACAGACCACAGATGTGCAGTAGGCACAGTGTGGGACGGCATGGGAGAGGCAGAGCTGTCCTGGCTGAGGACCTCCATGCTGCGAACACCTAGGGTCCCAAACGTCATGAGGCAGGCTTTAAATCATAATGAGTTTGCCCTAAAACTTCTGATATTCACCAGTGATCACAAAGAAAGCCCGGTTAACCTTTTCGCACTGCTGTTTCTCAGCTGGCAGACTTCACTTCCTGTCCCCAGCCACAAGCTGAGTGCTGTGTGAGACCTTGGCTCCGGGACTCACCTGCACCAAGCCAGTCCAAGGTCCCCAGGCATCCCCCAGAACTGCAAGGCCCTCGAGGAGGCCAGGAAAGCTCCGAGCCAAGTACTGGTGACTGCAGATCCGCCACCTGCTGACTGTTGCTGGAGATAAGGGCAGCAGCGTGAGGATGGCTGTTGTGTCTCCTCACGTTCACAGCTGTTGAGCGTGCTGCCATGGGAAGAGAAGCTACCTGGTTAGGTTTTCCCTGTGCTGTGAAGAGACCTGTGTCAGTGTTCCTATATGAAAAGATCAAAGAGCAGTCTCACTGCCTGCCCCTGAGCCCACAGGATCCCAAGGTCAGGATCTTTGGCCTTCCACCCATCCATGCTGCGAGTCAAATAAGAAGGTTTGGTGGCATGTCCAGCCCCTTTTCCTTACTACCTCAGTCTATGGGGGCTGTCACCCCCATACCTGCAGGCACAGACAGCTAGCCTCTCCCCACACACCCTTTCAAAGTCCTCAGGCATTTGAAGGAATGAGCTCTTGATCGCTGCCCATCCAGCAGCTACACTGTCACCTGCCAGTGATGTATGGCCTTTCGCACACGTGATGTGTGCCTTTAATAGAAGGGAAAACCCTCTCTTCTTCATTAGAAGGCAAATTCCAGCATTCTCCACTTGACCTACCCTTGAAGTCAGAGCTGCCTTTTTGGATAAACTTCTCTTCACTCCCTTTCCCTCTCCTCCTCCCCTTTATTTTTTTCTATTCTGTCTCCTGTGTTTTTTCTCCTGGTTAAAGGTTTCTTGATACCAGTGCCTACTGTTTCATTTAGAACGACATGCTCCAGGCAGGAATTCCCCACAGAAACAGATCTTTGTTCTGGGGGAGGAGGTGGCATTCAAGTTACAAGTTATGTGATCTCACAGGTTAGGGATTTCTCTTAATCCTTGCCTTAGTTTAGAGGAAGAATCTTACCGGCTCTGATCTAGCAAGCATGTCAGCACGGTGAAAGCCATGCCTTTTCAAATATTGGTCAGAGACCCCAAAAGACACTTCATGGCCTGTACAACTACGCAGAGTTAATTTTAAGAGGAAACTCAACACTGCAATAGAAAGACATTAGCAAACTTTTCGTAACTTGGTTCTGTGCCACTGCGAACACAGTCTGTGATCTGAAGCATGTTAGCAGGCACACTTCTAAGCTAGAAGGAATCAAAGATTGACTTCCTTACATATATAGGTGTTTCCATTTCCTGGCAAGAAAATAAAACTCATACAAAGCACACAAAGGACCCCAATATCAGCAAGAATGTCACTAGTAGTGCAATGCATTAAAGAAGATCATTGCAACAAATCAGGTTCCTAAGCGTGACTTTCCCTTTCATGCAGAGAATGGACTGATTCGTTCCCCAAACAATGGAAAATTTCACGGAGGCTCTGGAACAGATTGCTCTGCTTGCTCCATTACTCACAGATCAGCTTGCCACATTCAGCAACAAAGGCAAGGGCTAAACTCATCTTACTTGTTGTCCTCAATTTATGAAAAAATAATTGAGCTCATAGACAATGAGGTGCTTCAAGAACTTGCTGACATGAAAGCATCTCTCCATCAGCAGAGATTCTGCTTCAATATGACTCGTATGATCTGTGTACTACTATTTACGCTATGTTGATCTATCTAGGAATAATTGTGAATATTTCACTGGATTTCTTTTGCTGCTAGAAAAAAAAAAAATACACTTAAACTGTGCTCTCAGACTGTAGCTTGACTGGAGTTACAGATCTCAGCAGGACACGGTCATGATGTTTTTTGGACATGGGTAGGCCCATTGTCTGACATACCAGCTGTCCAATGACACAGTTCTGGTCCTCAGGAGAAAGTATCATTTCTGTGTGCATGGCATTTTCATGCATCCATGGTATACCCGTTTTCAATGAATATTTGACCTGCCACAACTCGTCACTCATGGACCGTGATCCGAACACGCAAAAGGAAATAAAACTTTTTGCACATAATCCATTCAACACTACCAACCCTGCACAGGTTGCCCACAGCAGCCCACTGCCTGCAGGAGCTGCATGCCAGAGGGGCTTCTGTCCATGATACCACGCACTCCCAACAACAAGCTTCCTCTCTGAGTTGTTTCAATGTCACTAGAGAGACTACAGTAGATCAGCCACAAGACATTGCCAATTACCCTTTCCCCAAATGAATTTAGTGAAATTTAGTGCCTAGAAAAGACAATACATGTAAGGAAATCATTCTTCAACCTGCTTAGGAAATGGACATAGAAGAACTGGATGTTCACTTTGATCAGAAAAATAAATCTTTCAAAGACAAATTCTGAGGCTTTTAATCATATTGAATACAGCACAATCCAAGGAAAAATCCATGCAATCCATGTTTATATCCAGAACATTTTCATTGTTCATACATCAGATTTTGCTTTTATCTGACTTAGCTCAGTGATTATAATAGATAGTGTTTCTGTATAGAAGACTGAAAAAGGAGTGCTACAGCCTACAAAGAAAGGATGGAGGATGGCTGGCTGAATGTTTGCACTGGTAAATAGTATTACATGTAATTGCTTTTAAACGCATTCAGGTGCATCTTGTTTTGTTTCCATATGACTAAAAAGGAAGCAACTGATTTGCAGTTTGGGATTTGAAATAGCTGACAAAAAGCCAGAAAATCATTTATGATAAAGCACTTGTTCAGCAGCTGCAGCATCATGCTGCAACCTGTTGGGCAAGTGCCAGACTACCTGCTTAATGTCTGGAGATTGATAGCTATTAGGAATCTGCTGAGTGACAGGCTGAGGAGGTACATGTGCTGCCTGGACCACAGACAGGCCTAAGGATAAGATCCCTTTTTTTTTTTTTTTTTTTTTTTTTTTAAAAAAAAAGTACAGGTTTTAATTTAATTTAAGACTGATCAGCAGTCTTCTGTGTTGTTCATTTGGTTTTTTTGGACCTGAAGGCAGTCTGGTGAGTGCTCATTGATAGCTTTATTGAAAAGAAACCTGTCCTTTGTCTTTGATGAATTCTGGATGAAGTCCTGTTTGAGATGTCCAGAGGAACATCCAAATGTCATGATAATCCCACATATCCCAGGCACCTGATTCCTCTCCTTTCTCCTGCATGTCCTGACCATAACTCCCTGCTCAGCGACACTCAGGATGTTTGTGTTCTGCACAAGGTCTAAAACAAACAGACATGCTCACTTTCTCTGCCCTGCATTCAGGACCCAGAAGCCTCCCTACTCCCAAACCGGCATATGCCAGCCCTGCAGGTTCCTGTAGCACCAGCCCAGCCTGGTGAGTCTGTCTTCTGGACAGACAGACCTGTTCCCCAGCACCCTTCTTGCCTCTTGTGTTGGCAGCAACACTATTCTGTGCTCTGCACAGGACACAGGTGACAGTAAGACCAATGGTGCTTGCTCCTCTGTGGATGCGCACAGTGCTCAGTCACTTCATGTGCCTTTTGGGGAGGCTGCTCTCCCTAACAAGGAGCAAGAAGGCTCCTTCCTCACCTGCTCCAAACTGCCTTGCCGAAACCTTGCATCTCTTGACTGACTCCACAAGGAGCCAAGGAAACTCAACTCCTACTTTAGCTTGAGTGCAGTCCTTGCATGGATGAGCTTGACTCCACACTTTCTGCTCAGCAGAGCTCCATGGCAAATTGAGTACATGACTGCACACAGGAAGACGAGCCCACATCTGCAGTAGTTGGGCTGTCTCAGATCATAGCACGAGGGTGTCATAGCCATCAAGGCAAGGACCACCCAAAACATTGCCTGCATCCCATACGCAGAACCAGTTCCTGTGCTACCAGGCTGCTCCTTGCTCAGCTGCAGAGAAGCTTACAGGCATTAGGCTAACCAGGTGCTGCTGCACTCAGTTTATTGCACAGACACAAGCCTGATATTATTTCACAGGAAACCTGCGCCTGCCCTGAAGAAAAATGTGAGTGGGAGACTTCACAGCATTCTGCATCTGCCGCTTCACCTCAGTGTCACCAACACAAAAACAAACAAAAAAACAAACAAAAAAAACCCCACAATGAAATACAACAGATATCTTAGAGATTTTTACATATATACACACACACATACAGACCAGCTTGGGTGAAAATTTGATTTGAAATGACTATCTGAAGTCTTAGTACCTCTGGATTTTTCTCCTGGAGAGCTCCAGCACTATTTCATTGGAACCAGGAGTCCAGGAGAAGCTGCTCAACTTTGCTGGCATTAACTCACGCTTTGTTTCCCTAATCTTTTTTATTTCAGTATTGTCAAATAACAGAGATGCAGAAAGAGAGGGAGAATTCTAGCCTAACAGCCAGTTTCCGCTGTTACAGCGAGTGATATCCCAAAGGTCAAGGATTGTCTGAATCAATAACAGACCAATCTCAGCAGCTCCGTTTAAAAGGTGAGTCAGTTCACATAATCCAACCATATGTCAGCTGAAAAAGAATGGTTTTGCAAACACTTTGCAGTCATCCATGTTTTAGAACTTAGTCATAGTAAATTATTGGGTATCAGTTCATTGTTGCAACTATACATCTTTATGCAAAAGCAATTTTTCTTATATTTTTCTCATGCTTAGCTGCTTATTGAGTATTTTTATAAGCCCATATTTATTTTCAACTGCCATTTAAAAATATGCACTGGCATTTTTCCATCTACAGAAATTTAAGGGGCTTAGTCCATCCCGAGCGCATTCCACAGGCAGTAGAATCTGCGACAAAGCATTCTGCTGCCCCACTGTTTCAGAGCACATGACTTACACTAGTCAAATCCTAACTTAGGAACCACCTTTGCCAACTGCATTTAACAAGGCTGTCCTCACCACATGTACTTCTGTTTGTGATTTTAATGCCTACAATGGTTAAACAAAACAAAGTTCATGTATTGACTTCACCATTTTCTACTGGAGGAAAAAATAACCTTACTCCATCCGGCACCCCTCGGTAGCAAGGGTAATATCACTGGTGCACCGTGCGTGGACGTGACGCTCCAGTACAGGAAATCCTGCCTGCGTGATACAGTGACTGACGTCTTCCCACACAAATACACTTCAGCTGTGGCCTTCAGCAGACAACATGCTGCCCTGCATCACAACAAGAAGCATGGTCAGACCAGCCCACGGAGAGAAACAGCCCCATGCCCGGGGCACAAGTATCCACCTCTGTTGGAGAGCAAAAGGCTGAGGAATCACTTAGTATGCTAGGTTTCTTCTGAGGGCAGGCGTTGCATGGGTGCCATGTACATGACAGCATGCTTCCTACTTTGTGTTAAAGGAAAACCATATCCCTTCTTATAACTCAAAAATTTTGGTCAGTAACCAGAGACATTAAAGAAAAATGTCAGCTGTTAAAATACTATCAGAAGAAAGAACAGCATTGCAATACACGCCATACGGCATGGGACACCTGAAGAGCTGTATTTCACAGGGACTCTTAGCAGATTCATGTGAAACAGCAAGTTAGACTAATATCACATTTTTTTTTCCTAAATGGCTGATTTTACAAGAACATGAAACCTCATAGAAAAGAGTCAGTATGTAAGTTACTGCTTCCCTGTTGAAACTTGCCAGCAATAGAATACATAGCGACACTGTCTCAAGGAGAAAGCTACCAAAACTGACATTAAATATGATGCATGGTTTGACTAATACTAGTTGAAACTTGACTCAAACGTCAAACCAGGTGGATTTTCAAAGCTGTGCAGGCAATGCAGAATCTGCTAGGAGTGTTTAGTTTTAGTGTGGATATCCTGCATTGCACTCGCACCACAGCTGTGTTCATGCAGCCCTGATTTCCTGCTCACTTCCACCTTCTGTAAATCCCAGAGATTATAAGGTACTTGGTAAAGCTATGTTCTTACCTCTCAATTGGCCTCTGTGGAAACAGCTATTCCAAGTTAAATTTCATCTTGGTTAAAAATGATCCTCTTTTTTCCTTTGGTCTAAGGTCAGCAGTCTTAAAAGAAGTCTGCAGACAATTGGAAACGAAGGAAGCAAAGCCCCAGGTTGGGACATACAGCCTCTACTCCTCCCACCCAGGCAGGACCCTTGGCTCCACTGGTGCCAATACCGACCTCACTGGGGATGGCGGAGGTGGCAAGGCTGGACCTTGGCAACTTTCTATTGCTCCTAGAGTCAGAAATTCTCAACATTACAGTAAATCCCTGGGGAAAAAAAAAAAAAAAAAAAAAAGATCTTTGGCTTTTTCAATGTATCTACTTAAAAACAAACAAACAAAACCACTCCTCTCACTTCCACCAATAATGGGCATCAAAACTGGAGGGGACAACTGAGGACAGGTGTTGGGCTGACTGTGTTTGTGGCCTGGGGAGTGTCATTTGTGTGGTTTGAGACCTTGCAATTCCACTCTACTCTTCTAGAGAGGTTTTTTTTTTTTTTTTTTTTTTTTTTCCCCTAAAACCAAAACCAAACTTGTAAATATATTCAGAGTAAAGAACGAAACCATTTCATATTGTAATTTTATACTTGCATTTATATGAGTGTATGTATATTTATGTCTTTGTTAGTATTTTATCTTGCCATCACTTAACAATTCTGAAGATGAAATTGTCATGACTTTTTCCACAAGTACTACTGTATGGAGCAGTGTAGTAAAATGTAGGACTTTAGGGAGAGAAAGAATATTCTGCGCTGATCACTGAATGCATACAAATGCATTTGAAAATAGGACAAGTTTCATGGTTTTGGAATCTGATCTCTGAAGATGATTCTTGCTAGGAGCTGTTAGATGAAACTGCCCCATTGCTGCTTCATGTTTGCTGTCTGCTGCTTTAAATTAACACTTAGAAAAAATATGCATTGCAGCTCTACCTTACTAATGTTTGAGTAACAGAACACGCACAGTTTTTGAGCTGGCCTATGTACAGAATTTCAAGAACAAAAGAAATCACTTGAGGATAAAGTCCTATGTGCTGAATTCCAGCTCTTCAGAAGGACAAGAGGTGGTAAGAACATTGTCTTCTATTTAAAATAACGACAAAACCTGATCTTCCCTAACACCCTGGTAACTAAACTAGGGACTAGCGTCATCGGTAGGAACCTGAACAGAAAAAAAAATAAGTGTCTAGTTCAAGGTCACAAAAGCAAGGTAAGGAATTCAGCCTCATGACTTTAGACTGTAAGCAAGCTATTTAGAGTGATATTTTCTTGTTCCCTCTCAGCTGAAAACATCCATGTACAATATAGAATCATAGCATCCTTAGTAGCAGGGCCACTTTTCTGTCTTTTATAGCATGAAAAGCATTTCACTTCCTATTTTTCTGATTCCTAAATTGTGTAGAAATATTACAGGCTCACAATTATTACATTTTAAAATAAAAATATGAAGTTGTCTCTACAAATTTTCATTTTTTTTACTAGATTCCATCTAAAAATGCCTCTGCAAATTTGCCCTGTGAAGAATGGAAACGGCATTAAAAGCCATCACGACTTATTCTAAGTTCCACATGGTATGGATTATTTAATGCAGTCTTGCTGCTTTATCAGTAATAAGAACTAATCTGGAGAGCATAGGAAGAGCATACAATTTCCCTGCTTTACAGGCTGCATATCATGATGTCCAACAGCTTCTCAGAAGCTACCCACATCACTCTGAGAAAAAGATGACAATCTGATATTTGCTACTTGGGCATCTTGCATTGTCTGCTTCTCCAGCGAGACAAAACCAAAGATGAGCACATTTCACATGTGAGCTTCATGCTCTGCAAGGAATGAAAGGTCAAATGGTAGCAGGCAAAAGCTATTTGCCATTCAGTTCTAATTTCCCTCATAAATTATTAAGCCATCCCTTATGCATTTCCATCTTTGATAGTCTTGTGGTATGAAGTGTAAGTCAATGGATAAGCTAATTGCAATAAGCAGAAGTGGTATTTAATGCACTGGACACTTTCAATAGCAAAGTAGTTCTAATTAGTGTTTCTAACTGATGTGACAGCAGTTTACAGAGCGCTAAAATAGTTCCTCATTTGTCAAGTGGGTCTGAAGCTTATGGCAGCTTTCTGATCATCTCCCTTGCCGCAGGACCTGAAAGCACCTTCAAAAAGCTTTCTCTCATTGATCTTTAGTCAGATGCTGACTGAAAGGCACACAGCTTTGCCAGAAAGAAGATAGATAGGTGCTGCACCAGCATGAAAATGTCGCTTGCTTAATGAAAAAGGGTATCTGCTCATAACTTCTCTGTATGCATGTATAAGCACACACATGCACATACAGAAGCCCAAAGAAGCTATGAAGAGGCATTTTGATTAAGCAGGTGGATACGTGTCAAGTACTGCCTGCATAATCCTGTCACATCAGTTCACCACATGCATGCACATATCTACATATACAGTACACATGCACAAATAAAATTGCACATCCTATAACTGAAATGCAGAGACTTTAAAAGGTGCATTAAACTCTTTCCTCCTTTTTCTTTGAGTGTTGGGGATGCAGTGCATCAGATGAACTACACCATCAGTTTCAAAATGTCAGAATTTACTTTCCTCGTCTATGATTTTTCTTCTAATGTATCGATAGTTCAGCTATCCTGCTGTTCTCTAAGGGCTGAGAGAGTAAATGATGGTGTGTCAGATAAAGAGCAAGTATTTGCCAAATAGTGTCAAGAAAGTTCAGAACAGTTTTCCCTTTGTTACACTTGTTTTATAGCCATCATTAAACATTGTGGTTAGTTGTGGGATAAACTATGACATTTTCCCATGCATTGCAGACAACGTTCAAAACGACCCTGAGAAGCATTTACAAGAGTGAAGAAAGGGGGGCACTGAAAAGCATTTGTAAATCCCCTGTCTTTCAAAAGCCAGTCTTTTAGTGAAATATGTGTGCTAGATACCAGGAGATGTGCTGATGCAATATGACCAGATTTTTTTTTTGACAGCACCATCCATGAACCACAAACTTATTCATACATCCCTGCAGCATACATTCCAGAAATCTCCCAATTCCTGAAAATGAGAAGAGGACAATGCAAAGAATTGGAGTTGCCCTTTTCCTCAGTGCCTGCAATGTATGGCTTCTGGCCAAGTACCTTGGTGCATGGCGTTGTTTTGGCAGCCAAACACCTGGTACGAAGCAGCATCCTTGCCCAGCCATCTTTCACCAGTAGCATTTCTCACTGGGTTTCTTGGTAACAGTGCTCCAAAGCCAGCAAACATTGCAGAAGTGCTGAGTGGAGTCTCCACCAGCCTGTTAAGGTGGGATTAGGACTTCTTTTGGCTCCTTGCCCTACTGTAAGTCAGGCATGAAGGATATCTTGTTTTACTGTCCAGCCTATTTGCTTCCTTACAAGCTGGATTGAAAATGCAGTATTTGTACCACATAAGGGGCCAAAAAATGTAAGAAAAAAAAGTAAACAGATATGCAGAAAGAATAACTACAAATCCTTTTGCTTGGTAAGGAAGACAGCTTCTCCACAACATTTTATATTCAGACTGAATCCTGAAAGGGCACCTGCTCTTCCCCCAGACAGAAGCCTCAATACCTAGAAATGAGACCATAAGAAAAACAAATTTCAGAAAAAAAAAAATCCTCCGCACAGCAGCCACATGCTTTACCTCAGCAGTTTTTCTGAGACAGTCAGGAGACACTTGACTGCTGTCAGCTCTCCTTTCTCTCCCATAGCTTACACCTACCTTAAAAAACAAACAAACTACAAGGTGAAAATGTCTTCTGAGTTTACTTGCTTTCTTGGTATGGCCTCATTTTAACAGCTCCTAGAGGGCTGATGGTCCCTTGCTACCCTGGTGCTATGAGCAGCTCTGAAGCAAACACAACACAGAAGGAAAAGGCTCTCCCATATGAAGAGGTAACCACTGCCTCACTCAGAAGTGTCTCCCTCTGCAAATATCCCATAGTTTGTAAATACACAGTTTGACCAGCTGAAGTAACAGAGTCATCTCAGATCAATCGTCAAGGCAGATGCAGATAATTCTCTCCTTTTGCAGAAGACCACAGTTCATAAAAACATGGAAGGCAATGTCATTTAGTGCTGCACAGGCAATTAGGAGTATGGAAGAGACTGGGTCAGAAGACGAGTCAGGAATAATAGAGAGTGAGCACTAATTGGAGCAGCTTTTTATTAGTGCTTCCATATCAAATTAGTCAAATGGCTCAGACACTTACCAAGCAGCAGCAAAGCGCGCGCCGCAAGCCTGCCCCAGCACAGAGCCACACGCAGCTCACATCTCTTGCTTTCTGGACCCAGGACCCTGGTTCTGATGCAGCTCCTGTCTGTGTTAGCCGGGTCACCTTTCAAAGCAAGTGATGAAGGTTGCCTAGAGGTTTGCAACTAAGGCACCATTATTGAGCCAAATCCCAGTGACTGAACCCATTAACTTTGCAGTCCAGATTCTCTGCAGTGCCAGGGAGGCAGCGCACCCCTAAGGCCATGATGCTGCCTAACCCTTCCCCCAGGCTCTGCACACACCCCGACAATAAGGGACAAAATCAGCAGCACTTGGGTGAGGGATATCCAAACAGCCAAACTAAACATCTTCAATAACAAAGCACAAACCTGAGACAATTAAGCATGAAAACATTTTTTTCACCTCCATCACAACACAGGCACTTGGAGGCAGAAGAGCTGGTGGGGCAGCCTGTGGTTACCAAGCAAGAACTTGCATTTGCCATGGTTTGCTCTAATTATAGGTGTTTGCATGCTGGCTTTCATGAGATGGCAGAGGATGATCAGTGGTCCTTCCTCCCTTTGAAATTCTCATATCAGTTCTCTGAAAGATCCAAAATGTTGGGCAGCTTTGTTTAGATTAAAAACAAATTGCCAGAATACTTGCTTTTATAATGGAAATATGCTTTCTGCTGCTTCGTCTTCTGATGTTCATGGTTTTAAAAAGCAGATAGTGAGTGATGGAGGAGAGCCTGTTTCACAGAATCCCATTCTTGTCTATCATTTCACAAAGAACACTATCACAGGGCAGAAGCCAAAGCACCACTGTTTTACCATTGTTGAGGATATTGTTTTGGACACAGACCCAAATATCACAGTGGGGAAAACATGCAAGCTCTGCTATATATGAGTTGCATTTCCTATGACTTAAAAAGTTATCCTCCTCTTTAGTGTCTCAGACCTCCTCTATTTCATTGTCATCTTCCCAGCCCCTTTATATCTGTCTTGTTTCCCCTGTATTTAAGGAATTCATCCTTTTGCCATTTGATCCACTTATTGACTTTTTTTCTCTGATCTCATTTTACATTGTCCCAGTGAGCCTCCCTACCCTTTTATCAGCTGATGCCCTATACTTTCACACTAATTTCTCACTAAACAATAGCTGTCCAATTTCTTTTGTAGCTCTAGATATGTTATGAATATTAATAGCTTCTTGCAAGGTCTATATTTGTGGGAGAGAGTGCTGGTGTTTGATCTTTGGCTTTTTCCTGAATAAACTAGTACTTCTGCAACTGGAGCTGAGACCCCTTTTATGTTTTCCTACCAGATCCCTTGCTTCATTTCCATCGTTCCATTTTATTGCAGAGATGGAAGCTGTGGAGGACCTTTAAGCATTTTTCTTTATTAAGCAAGCCTCCTCATACTGGCACAGTCTGTGGTGATTTCTGCCCTCGTTGCGGACTATTTCTGTACACTCCCTAAAGGCATCAAGCCATTCAGGTAGTAGCGTGTAATTTGTTTTGTACTGTGGAATTCCTGCCATGCCTATATGTATTTAGACCACAGGCAAACCAATAAAGTTGTCATAGAAACAAAGCATTTCATGAATAAATCAATTCATAATAAACTTGTAAACTTTGAAGAACCCGCCGTGCTTTAACAACACATCTATTATATATACACACTAATCATATACACTAACAATGTGCACACACTACACATGTCCATTTGTTTTGTCCTGGTGGGCATCTTATAAATATTCTTTAACACTTTCCTGTGTTGTGCATGTCTCCACAGTATGGAAGGATAGAATTGGTTGCTTGCATAATAATGTAGCAGCAGGAATTTTTCTATTTCTTTTTTGATGTGTGAGTTCAGTAAACTCTGAAAGCTTTTTTTTTTTTTTTTTTTTTTTCAACCACGGACGAGTTAANNNCAAGCCAGCGAGGATTGAAAGTATCAGTGCAGTAATTCTTTTTCTCATCACAGACAACTTAACAGGACTTCATCCACTGTTCATGTAATTAGAAAAAAGCCCAGAGATGGGCCTGATAAGCATGTACCGATATCACTGAGAGCTGATAATACAAGCAAAAGTTCAGAGGCTGAGAAAATCCCACCTCCTTTTGCTCCAATTGAGTCTCACCAAGATACATACACTAAGGTGGAAGTACCAGTGCAGTCTCAATATTTCACCACTCTGCATGTCATGTTTCCACCAGCACCTGCGTGAGACAGGTGCAAAATACTGCCTGATCAACTTGGGACTCAGTTTGCATGGGTGGGAATGACCAAGCCAAACATGCTGGAGATTTTTGGGAGTCTCAGACTAACTGTCCCCCTGATTTCAAGTGGATATTCACACAGAAAGGCTCTATTTGCTGTGGTAGCATTTGAACTCTTTGCTATCAATGCAAAGCCAAAAGAGAGCTTTTTAAGCGTGCCTACGAGAAGCTGGATGTCTTCCTGATGACACATCCACACAAGGACAGGCTTATGGGGTCTGCCAACACAAGGGCCCAGAGGCCACCACAGGTCCCTCTCCAGCACCATTCCCCCTGCACCTGCAGAACAAGGGCCAAGCCAAGGTGTCTCAGTAAAACCACTCTCTGCCTTCTCTGTATGGCAGCACTAGTGGAAACATAGAAATAGCATGGTAGCCTTCAGTATCTGTCCCATAAAATATGACCAAAAAATCAACTCATAGCAGCCATAGCATGTGGATCGATTAGACATAAGGCAGCCTCCACCTACTGATCCCGATAATCGAACAGAAGGTTATAGGTTGACATTCCTTTATGACCCATTAACTTGGATGCTTAAACTTAGTATTTGTAACCATTAGTTTTAAGTGTCATTTCCAGAAGCCACTCTGAAACAGCAACAAAAATCCAAACAAGTTCGAGGAATGTATAGTAACTACGAGTTTAAAATGGTCTTTTCTTTGGAAAAAAAAAATGCTTTAGTGCTGTTGCTACTCTGTCTAGAATATTTATTTCTTGCCTGACAGTTAAGAAAATTCCAAGTATTTACCTTATTGTATTGTAGGATATTTACAGCAAGACAAACAAGCATGGAAAAAGACAACTCCACAAAATCTTTCGTGACCTATTTCCCTGCAGAATTCTCCTCAATCTGCAACGAGAAGGCTACAACAAAAACTAGCTCCCAGACTTTGGCTGCAGGTCAGATGACTTCTTCAGTGTTTATGCACAGCATAGAAAAGACCTCAGTGCAGTCCGTGAATGTGTAATAGGGCGCAAAACCGGAAAGAAAAAACCATCTTCTTTTGAACTCACAATACCTTAACTACATATTTTGCAGATATGTTATTTCTGTGGAACAATACATTATCCAGTAATTAGGTTCATTTATGGAATCAAATCAAGGCTGTCTACATTTCTGCTGGGTAATGTTCTTCACAAACAATCCTCTCTCCTGGCTCCTCTGATTATTTTATGATTCCTCTTGCTTCTTGTCAGTACAGATTAAAGGTAACACATACTGCTGGGAACAAACATAATTTTCCAGCAGTATCATTTTGTTTTCCTTAATAATTAACAAGTGCTGCTGACTAACCTTCCAGTATAAAACGTGCACCTTATCGAAAGGGACGGACACAGGTTAGAGCAGCTCACTTGGGATATCAAAATAAGAAGTGTGATTAAAGCATTAAAGATTTAGAGGTTGACATTAAGGGATGAAAGGTGGAATTACTGTAAATATAAAACTGTTCAGCATTAAATGGAATGTGTTGCACTTGAAACAGTCTTTCAAAGTGCTAACAGTTCAGCATTAATTATTAATAGAAACTGACAGCTCATTTTTAATTTGAGCCTAATGACAAGGTTCTTTAGAAGATAAATACAACACATGGGCTCAGAGGGTTTGTGGATCTTTTGAAAGGCTCTTTAGTTTGTCTAGGCCTTCATCTGCAAACTTGTTACTTTATAAT
Organism: Alectura lathami; assembly: GCA_013399715.1. Classification (NCBI taxonomy): domain Eukaryota; kingdom Metazoa; phylum Chordata; class Aves; order Galliformes; family Megapodiidae; genus Alectura; species Alectura lathami. Next base: position 19,890 of record VXAV01003309.1, read on the forward strand.
GTGCTTCTCTCCGAAGTTAAAAAATAAAATAAAACCACAAAAGCCAAAACCAACCAGCAGCCTGTGCCTCTGCTCCAGTGGGGCCTACAGAAGGGCCCAGGGTACACCCCACCCCCTGCTTCCCCTTCCCCACCTGCTTTCCAGAACTCTCACCTGGTATCTAGTCTTCAGAGACCTTCTGATCAGAACACAAACACTGTGGTCACCCACCACTAATCACCTAATGTTTGGAAGGCAAATAGCCATTTCCTTTTACCATTTGTCATAATTTCCAGTTGTCACCAAACAATGAGTTTTATGACCCAGTTCTGATTCCACCTCAGCTGCATCACTCAGGGTGAATGAAGTCTCTGCAATCAGGAGACCAGGAGGACAAACCCTCCCCAGAACAGGGAACATGGCCCTGGGATCAGGCTGGATGGAAGCACCTTTGCCAGAAACTGCTGTTACTGCATTTCCTTCATTGCTCAGAATAAATTTTGAAGTGCCAATGATCAATAAATGAAACATTTATTGTTTCTCCTGTTGAAACTTCTATGACTTCTTAGCACTGAAAAGATTTATACTTCTGTTCTATTTTATATCTATCAGATACTATCCGTATAGAGTTACAGATTATTTTGTTAATAGAAATATTTGTAGTAACATAGCTCCTTTGTGACATTAGAAATCTGCTTAGAGTGTGAAGCTCTAAATAACCAGCCAGAATGAGGGTCAAACTTCGCTCATTATCTTTGGCAGGTGTAAAGGCTCATGAGTGACAGTGCACTTTCCTTCCAGCCATGCAAACAAATTGCAACAAGGAGACTAAGTGAAGATATATGGCCATTGCTTTCCTAAAGGGGAGGCAAGAGGTAGGGAAGAAATTGGATGGGGCGAGGTATGGGGGGAACAAAATGAAAAAGAGCACCCCATGTTTTAGGATGTCATTGAGAAAGATGTTCAGAAGAAAACAGAAGGAACACAATGATGGTTTTATCTGCTTTTACTGACACATTCAGAATTCCTCAGGGAGCTCAAAAGAAATGAGACAGTTTGCAAGCCGGGCTTTCACTGTGCTCAACCCTGTCACACAACACGACAGGAATTAACTTGTGTCTATGAAAAAGCAATATTTGGCTAAGAGGGCACCGAGACCATGAGGCTGTCAAATTAAGGGTCATTCGGAGAAGAAAAGCACTTGTATCCCGGTTTAATTCAATCATCAGTGTAAATGAAGAGTAAGATAAGAAGGAAGTAATAGAAATTTTTTGAAAAAAACATTGTAATTTCACTGGAAAGCCTGCTGATGACCATGCTTTTGGGCTTGGCTTTTTGGTTTACCTAGTGCTTTTGCCCTGCATCAAAGGAATTTGTGCTAGAAGGGGCACTTAAGGAGTATCAAAGCTGCAAGGTGGCTTTTGGGAAAAATCTAAGGCTACTGTTAGCTAAAACACTCTAAACTTCACTTCTGGTACTGTTGGAGTATGTGTTCACTCAGTGCCTTCTTCGCATGTGCAGCCCTTCAGTAACTTATAGGAAATTAGAAGAATCAGATGTTTTCCGCATTAGTGCCAAACTAATTCTACCTGTTCACAGTAGTGTTTAGGTACAAAGTTCTTGGAGTAATTTACAATATAATTTGGAAAGCTAATATCTGGGGTTTTTAAGTGTCTTACACAGAGGGGATCATTCTGTGGATGATCTCACCCAAAAACTAAACACCTGTACTCTTAGTAACAGCTAAGAAAACCTTTTCAGTTTATATACAAGATAAAATTGCTAAATTCACCCAAATGAACCATTTAAAGCAATTTGTTTTCCCAGGCATTTCTCAGTACTATTTGCAATTTAGGAGTTGTTAGGCAAGTATGAAGTATGCCTAATGAAATACACAGCTACACAGAAGTCAAGGGCTTTTTTTAATAATTCATTCTGCGATGAAAGATGAGGAACTTTCTTGTAGAAGTATTGCCACTATGTATATTTCTAAAGCATATTAAGAGATGTACAATCAAACAGCACGCCATTATGCCTTTTGCTCATTTTCTTGCACAAGTCACCGTCACAAATAGAAGTGGTATGTGAAAAGACTCACTGAGTGCACCTTCTCTAGAAAAAGAAAAGGTTGTCTTCATTTGGAGATTTGATTCCAGGGATGACAAGGCAGTTTGCAATTTCAGAATGAATATCCTGGTTTTATAAAAAGCAGGAATGACAGCTTCAAAAGACTAGCTCCAAACTAAGAAACACTTTTGAAAGTTTGTCATTTAACTCCTAAATATCTCCTTGAATAAGCTGGTTTCAATACACACATTGCTTGCAACATAGACTCATATAGACTGCAGACTGGACAGCTGTTCTGGTAGCCTCATCCCATTTAAGCTTTGAGAACCTTCCAGGTCCCCCCCATCTTGTCTTACATACAAGCCAAACCTAAAACACAGGTTTCCAGAACCCCAAAGGCAGCTCCACATTTAATGGAAACATGTGCTATGCCATCTATTTGGGGCTACCTATACTTCAGCATGTGTCTGTAATATTCGCTTGCTACAAGACAGGATTTATATCTGTATTTTGGTCCCACAGCAGATGCACACCAGGTAAAGGGCCCTAATATACTGCCTACACAGCCTGCTCCTGCAGTATAGACATCCCACCTTTATGACATTTTAGATAAGGGCAGAAAGTGTTGATTTTGCACATCTTACTAGATCACAGCCCTGCAACGTTCTCTTGAGGGCTTTTAAACTAGCAACTCATGCTCTAAATGATCTGCCTTGCATGCAAACTAGAAAACATTCCACATTTCTCACCCTTCCTTTCTCCACAACAATCTCAACTGAACTTTTATAGAGGAAAGAATAAGATGACTTAAATGACAGGTTCTGTGACTGTCTCAGGAACTGCAACAAACCTTAGCTGGAAGAGAGGAGCTCCTTCCTGGTTCTTCCACTGTGCAGGACAGAAGTAGATCAGCAAGTGTTGTGTACTTACAGGGTAGGGTAATGCCTCATGCCAGGATTTAGAAGATAGGGTCTCTAAACTCACAGGCAAAAATATTTTTGATAACAATATACCAATTAAATACAAAAAGTAGTTCTGAAAGTACAAAGCTTTATTGCACACGGATTTTTTTTTTTTTCAGTGTTCCTTCCCAATCAGAATTGGGTTTCCATAAAAGGAGAAATGGCCTCACTAACCATCTCCTTGCTTACATTGCACACAAGTCCTCACACAAGGCCAAATCCTCAGTCAGCACAGACCCAAGCTGTATCACTTCATGTTATTGGAGATTTTCTGATGTGCTGCAAATGGTGATTTAGCTCCTGCAGCTCTGGTGTATGCATTAGTTCTTTTCAGCACACAATGCTTTATGCAGACAACATAATGCAGACATGACTCCCTGCTCTTTGAAAGGCAGACACATCTCCTACAATCTGACTCCAAAAATTTATACACCTTTGGGGACCCAACTGAAATGGCAGCAGAAACCCTTTTTATTTAGTTTTGTCAAGATTAGATTAGAAGGTATGCATTTTGAAGTGGAGCACAAAGGCTATAGTAGTGGGAGTTTGAGAGGCTCTGCCAAGGAGGGAGAACAAACTGCATGTTTGAGGCACTTGGCATTAGGCTACCTAAGTCTCTAGGAAGCAGTGAGACATGGAGGGGAGAAGGAGATGAAACCAAGGACAAGACACCTGTGAGCCCTGGGGACAGGCAGAGAGCAGCACAAAACATCCTGGGAGGAAGGCAAGAAGCTGAGCACCAGTGTTGGAGGGCAAGGGGATGTCAAGGTGGAGCTTTCTGGGAGACAGTTGATGCTGAAGGCCTGAAGATTTGGGTGGAATAAAGAACTGATTGACTTGAGAGCTGTCAAATAGGGGCAGCAGGTTAAATCACATACAAGAATCTAGTAGGGAAAGAAATGGCCCTGTAAGCCACAGGAATCAATAAAATAGTTCAAAAGTAAAGGAGATGCTGCTTATAGCAATGCTGGCTAATAAAATTGAATAGGACAATGAAAATCAAGACAGCACAAAAAATACAAATCACTGCGTAAATATGAAGGTCTAGGATGCATCTTCCTGGAGACTGAAGGACCCAAACTCAGCTAGTGTAAACTGGCAGAGCTCACTGAAAGTCAAGGATGCCCTTCCAGCTGCTGAGCCAGCCCCAGTGGCACCTTCAAACATCACAAGGCTTCTCAAGCGGTCCCCACTGCTCTGTTAAATGCATCACATGCACAGGCATACCGGGTCTCCCCCAAACCTTAAGTGTCCATAAATAGCATGTGCAGCAGGTGGTAGAATGGGGAGAAAAACATTCATATTGACCTTTATCCATTACTGATAGATGCTCCCATAAAGAAAAATAAGGAGGCTTATTGTGTAATTGTTGTTCAACGCAATGATTTATTGTGCAATATAGCAAAGCTTATCGTGTACCTTCATTGTGAAACTCCCTGATTTACTGTGAACACAGCAGAGCTTATCACGATGCAACTACTCCGTGGGAAAGACTTGGCACCAGCTTGGGATACAGTTTCACAGACCATTAATGACTGACAGGTTCATTTCAAATGAGTTATAAAAGAGTTCACTGTACAAAATCCTCATGCCTGTGAGATATTCAGATATTTTAACTTCATGGCTGTGCAAACATTCCTTGCCACCATGAAATTACCAAACAAGCACATATATTACAAGATTGGATTGGTTTATATTTCTCCTGTGTTTTGTATATTATTTTTACAATTGGCCTTCACATTTTCACAGCCTATATATGAAAAATGGAAACATTTCCCTTTTTCTTCAAATTGGTCTGGATATGTACAACCCTCCAACCCAATTATGAAATGTTAAATGCTCTCAACTTAGGGAAATATACTCACAAAAACCGAGCCTGCCTTTTTGAAGGCTCACATGTCTGTAAAATATGAAGTAAATACCTGACAAGAATCTTAAAGCCCAGTACAAAAGTAAGGTAAACACCATTTAACTGCTCACCAGTTTTCCCTTCTCTCAGCTGTGCTTAGCAGTGTTGCACATGATACTTGGACAAATGTGATAAAGCCTTGATCTCTGTGGAACTCTTGTTCTTGAGGGTCCTACCAAGAAACTTGGATCCAGGTACTGGCTACTGCAGGTGAGAGGGGAGATCCCATCAGGTTTGCGTGGCTTTTGGCTAGCATCATGCTAGAACTACACAGAAGTAATCAAAGCACTACTGAGGTTGGAAAAGACCTCCAAGAACGTCTAGTCCAACCACCAACCCATCACAACTATGCCCACTAAACCACGTCCCTAAGTGCCACAGCTACATGTTCCTTGAACACCCCCAGGGAAGGAGACTCCACCACCTCCCTGGGCAGCCTGTTCCAATGCCTGACCACACTCTCAGACAAGTTTTTCCTAACATCCAACCTGAACCTCCCCTGGCTCAGCTTAAGGCCGTTTGTTACCTCTCATCCTATCACTGTTACCTGGCAGAAGAGGCTGACTCCAACCTCGCTACAGCCTCCTTTCAGGTAGTTGTAGAGAGCAATAAGGTCTCCCCTGAGCCTCTTCTTGTCCAGACTGAACAGCCCCAGTTTCTTCAGCCGCTCCTCATAAGACTCGTGCTCCAGGCCCTTCACCAGCTTCGTTGCCCTTCTTTGGACACGCTCCAGGGCTTCAATAATAATAATAAGCCTGGCTTTTTTATAGGAAGCACCAAAAAGGGACAGATGAAAAGATCCCTTGAATTACACAATGCGTCAAATGTTAGAAGTGCAGAACTGAAGAGGTCATCCAGCAGGTAACTCCAGTTCAGCCCATTCACTGCCAGGCCTTGCATGCAGCACAAAGAAAAAAGACAGTGCTTGAAGCTGTCTGCAGGGATAAACAGCCAGTTTAAATACTAAATTCCCCTCCTCCTTGTGAGCAGTAACAAGGGGCTTTACACAAAAACAGCTCATCTCATTCTGCCGTACTACGAACTGTGTTATTCTACAGTGGAAAGTTTCACATGTTAACCTTGCTCATGTGAGTTAAGGGAGCATCATAAAATGCTTAATGTCCGCTTTACTTCCAAAACTTCAGTGCACATCATCTTACAGCACAGATATCAGACCTTTATCTGTTGTTCAGACAGGTGGATGCCGAGACCTGCTTACTGTGGAGGGAGGCCAGACCTGTCACAGGCCATCAGATGCCCTCAGTGCACACAGAACTGCTGAGACCCCAGGAACCAGGGCTGCCTTTCCTGCTGCCCCGGGAGCTCAGAGCAGCCCTACAGGAAGCAAGGTGCAACAAGCCAAACACTCTCTTGAAGTAGGCCTGAGCAAACCCCTCACTCCAAAACCCTGCTCAGTACTGATAGAAAAGATCACAGACCTAGTCCTGGTCCTTTCCTAGTGCAATGACACGAAACAAGGTCTGAGCTTGGTAAATGGATACAGGCTGTAAAAGCTGCAGCTGAAAATGGCAGCCCGCATGCATCTCCAGCAATGTGTGCTTTGTTTGATATAAGGCAGCCCCAGGAGTACCCCACAGCTGATTATGCAGTGTGATGAGAGGTGTGGCAAAGGCATGCTGCTGGCATGGAGGCTCTCACTCAACCCTTAGACCATGGCAGCAAGCAGATTTGCTTTATAAACAAGTTAAATCCACTACTAAGGTGTTTCCAGATCAGTAACTGCCAGCAGCACACTGCTAGCTACAGCCAGGAGAGGAGTCTTCAAGCAATTTGTTTCTGTAAAAGGCAGTTCCTGCCATTCCTCTTATGAAAAAAAAAAAAAAAAAACCCACAAACTAAAACAAGGCTTGCACTGTTACAAGCAAAGCGTGTTGAGCCAGCACAGCCACAAAGCTGCCCAGGCTTTCTTTTTCAAGGGATCAGTGATTTGCCTTTATTCATTGGAAAACTGCAGGATTTCAGATTCCTGTGATCATCTTTCACTGGTGTGCAAGGCCGAGCACTCGATCCCACCAACTTCAGCAGGGACCAAAGCACTCGCCTCAGTTTAGGCACATGACAAACTGTTCTATGAGAGCAGGGCCAAGGATGAGCGCAGCAATGTCTGCTGCAGGTACTTCCACAGAGTCATTTGCCCTCCAGCTTCCTCCACCTTGCTGAGGTGATTCACTGCTATTGTGCCACTGCACTGTCTGGCCTATTAAAAATTTATCTGGACACACAGCTGTACCCTGTGATGTAGTTAACTCTGGTCCATCAGATTGATTTAGGGGACAGGGATATGCTTATCTGGGAAGGTAAGAATCACAAGGCAGGAAAGAAACAGCTGGCAAGCCTTAAAGACAAAGGGTAGGCTCTCTTCAGACTTCTCTTGTATAATTTATGCTGTAGACATTTTACTCTGTCTAATTGCCCCATTTCAATCTAGTGTCAGTTAATCAATGACTTCTGCATAACAGTGATGAACCCTGGATGCAGAACAAATGCATAAATTTGGTGTGCCTTTTTGCAGGCTCTACTTACAGAGCTTTATCTTTTCCATTTGCTTTCTGGAGTTGAAATTTCTTCTCTTTTGACTCATCCCCAGCAAACACCCACGCTCTCCCTCTTTTGAGTCACTGTTTTTGTATTTTTAAATCATGATTACACTTCTGTAAAATGTAGATTTCTGAAGTACCTCACCACTGCTTTTTACTATGATTGTTTTATTATCCTGCTATTTTTATTTGGAAATCTGTTTCTCAAGCCTACCCAGGTGGTAAGATCCCAGATGTATCATGAAATAAACATTGGAAGCAAGGCAAAGTCAACGTCTTGTTTTCATGCTTTCCCTTACCTTACTCCATATATTCAGCAGTACTTTTAGAGTGAGAATGTATTAATCCAAGTGCTTGGAAGACCCCACAGATTTTTGAATTTGCTAGGCTAATCTATGTTGAGCAGCTGGAAACAAAAACATTTGTAAGATTATGCCAGTTAACCCCACATGTAAAGGGTCTCACTTGGCAGGAGCCCCAGGCTACAGCTTTATGAGATAAGGCCTATACATTAACAATGCATTTAAGCAGCATCCAAATTCCCTTGTAGATACTCTGAAGGAGGAAGCTACACTATCCTGGATGGGCCGACACTCCCCAACTCCCTCAACTTCGCCCTGTCAGAACCTAGTGAAAATGAGGGAATCTTTCGTAGACCAAGAAATCAGAAGTTTAGAGGAACTGTATTTGGAAAATGTGCCAGAGCCTGAATGTGATCATTGAAATCAATAGGCAGTTTTCCTCTATCTTCCTCTAGAGGCTACATCAAGCCTAGTATTGGAGCTGGGCTAAAGGAGACACTACAGAAGACAGGAGAAAGATGACACTGTTGTCCAAATTTCTTTCATATGTGTGAGAAACTTAATACAAGGTGGGTTTTTCTCCTATTTCTTTACATGGCCTACAGATTTCAGTTATTCTGCTTGATGTCTGAAACAGTGCCATAGGATGCTCAAGAGCTGATATTAATTGAGGAGAGGTATTTAAGAGAATTTTAGCTGATCTGTTCTGCTACAAATCCCTGTAGCAATTCTCCTGAACTCCCTAGGATTTAAGATCAACTCATTACCTTGTATGCTGTCCTGAAGGGAACAAACAGAGATAGAACAACCAGCTTCTTTTCAGCTCTCAAATAACCCTGTGCCCTAATTTTGTTGTACTCTCCAAATACAAGGAATTTATAAAAATCCCTCATGTGCTATTAGAGACCAGAAGATCTATTTGGGCACTGGAGCAGTAGAGGAATGGCAGCTCCAGGGAAGGCACCCCTCTGCAGAAGATATTTTGCCATCAAGCTCTGCTTTCCAAAACTTAGGATACTAGTTCAGAGTAACAGTATCAAAATATCTGTTTGAAATGGTAGACTGTTTTTTAAGAAAAACAGTCTCAGTGCACATCAGTACAGCATTTGCTGTGCCAAAAAAGCTTTCCACACTTCACTGTCCTCCATTTTGAGGAATGTAAGTGCTGGCCATTTTGATTTTTGAAATTTCTGAACAATAGCTTCAGTATGCACACATGGCAGATAGACATGAGGGCAAACAGATGAACAAGTTGCTCAGAGTGCCACAGAAATCTGCACAGAAGACAGAAGGCACAGATGCAACAGCTCTGCCCCAGCTCAAGTTTCTGCTTGCAGCTTCCAGCAGGACTGCAGCTCATGTCCACAAGCTTCTGAGGGGAACAAAGTCTTGAGAACCAGATGTGGAAAAGTAGCTTAAGCTTACAAAAGCTGGCTTTGGCACAGTAAGTACCTTGGGATATTAAATCTAGCTGCTTTTCTTGTATCCTAAGAATGGTCAGCACGGAATATAAAATAGGGTTAGAGACATTATACAGGACAGGCTCCTTGAGGTTCAGAATAATTTTAATTTACCTTGACCAATGCACATCCTCCACCAGCAGGATGGAGAGGCAGGAACTGATGGCAGCTTCAGAGCCAGCAAGGCTGCACCCATCCCATAGTGCCAGACAGGAAGAGCAGAACAGCTCTGGGGATGGAGGCAGCTTCACTCACAAACCCCAGTTAGAAGAGAAATTCACAGCAATGACACAAGTCTGAAGCCAAGCTGGGTGCTCAATCCTCTGCAAAAGGTCAGGATGAGCCATAGCCCAGAGATAGCCAGACAGGCACACAGTGATGGGACAGCTCCACAGCCAGGCCAGGACATTGATGCACAACTATGGCTGAGCAGGAGACCAGCACTCCCACAGTTTTGCTTAGAGGGAGTGGTGGGCCTGGGCTGTGCTTTAAAACAGCTCCTGGCCCATCAGCAGGGGGTGGGAGGCCCCAGGTGTGGCTGGTCAGGGCCACCGAGGCCTATCAGTACCTCCAGGCACCTGACACATCTCATGAAATAATAAATGTCTGCATACATTTACAGCAAAGTAGTGGTTTAGACTATATTATGCCGTATGTTTAATGAAGAAGAAAAAAAAAAAAAAAAAGACAGCAACAAGAAAAACCCCAGGTACCCTAGTGAAATTGTTGAGGGAGGCCTATTAAAAACACCAATTGTGACATGGAGCCTCAGTCAGGATTTGAAGATGTATTCAATATTTCCCAGCAGAATTCAGAACTGCTCTGGGAGCTGCAGTACTGCACGATAAAAACATTTTCTTATTTACCACAACAGAATATTATTCTGTATCAATGTGCTGCTGGTACTGAAAAATATTTAATATCAATTTTGCAATTGAAAATTACAGCTTCAAATTTTTGCATATATTTTATCCAACACACATTGAAATGTTATGTTCATTGTTTCAATATGGGCAGAATTTGCCATAAAAGTTCTGATCAAGATCCCTCTAACTTATAATTGCCCTCTTCTTCAGAGTGAACAGAATAGGACTACCTGGGGATATTTATTTCCATTGCCAAAAGAGAGAATCAGACTGATGATAGTTTGGCTCATCAGAAAGATGTATAATGTATCTCATCTTCAATTTTTGAGAAAACCCTGTGTCAGAAACGTGTGTTGTAGGTGGAATAAATTCACCACTGAATAAAATTAGAAAGCATTCTGAGATCACATGTAAAACAAACATGGCCAACAATAAGGTTGTTTTAGAAGCTATTGAATTTGTGGTAATATTCCTCTTTGAGTACACTATCATTAGAATGTTATTGATCCAAAAGTTCTTGGTATTTCAAAGGCTCTGATTACAATTTTCTCAAAATATGAGAAAAAATCTATTGTACCAATTATGTGAGCAATCTGAAGTCTGTAGTGTGCATCTCCTTTACAGGACAAAACAGCAGCAAAAGGAAATAAAAGCCAGTGTCAATCTTCGATGAAATTAACACAATTTAAAGATGCTCCAGGCAAAACAATGAAATCTGTAATTTATCAGCACTGGATAACATCACCAGGGGAATTATTTAATGATTAACTACAGTGGGCTGGAGCCTGGGGTGAGGCGTGGTGGCTTGGGGCTGCACTCGGGCGTATTCTGCCTCCAGAGCTGACACAGCCATCCATTTCCACGAGAACAACCCCTGCAAGGGCTGTGCTACACCCTAGCTGCCCGCCCTACGAGCCACGTGCAGGCTGGGGGGATCAGGGGGGTGAGCTCTTTGCCAGCTTTGCAAGTGTATGAGGATGCTGGGCTCGCACTGAAAGTACGGAGGTATTAGGACAGCTTTAAACGCAAAACCAATAAAACCACTCACTAGAGTGAGGGTAAAAGCTGCTCTGTCGCTGATGCAGATTTTATCATCGACTCTTGTAGAGTTGAGATTTTCACACCAAGTATTTTTTGCTATAAAGAATTGAAAAGGTGAAAGATCTACATGCTACTATTTAATATTGTAGTGTAAGTACTGGCAAATTACATTTCTGCACTTCATGGAAGCAATCTGCTTCTGTGACTAAACAGATTTCTGTGGTAGAGCTTAATGACAGGGCTCAGAACGACCGAGGGGAGCCATGGGGAGATGTACTGCATTTGCCACCCTCCCACGGGGTGCAGAAACACAGGCAGGGTTCAGAACTGGAGACCCTGTCTGCACCCTCCTAAATAAGGAAAACTGGACTAATTATTAAGCAAATGGAATTAAAGACAGGCAAAACTTATATAACCAAGAAAAGGCAGTGGCCTGGGAATGATCTAACATCTTCTCCCAGCTGATGTCTGAGCTCCAGGTGTGGCCCTGGTACTGTCAACAGGCCTTGGCTGCAGGGCCACCTGCACTTGCCCAACAGCATTGGGCACCCCAAGGCTGCTGGCTTGGTCTTGCCATCTTCCTCATCAAATAGCTTCAGGACATGGATTTTGCTTGTGGGTGCATGGGAAACTCTGCCAGGATGGAGCCACAAATCTTTGGAGCAAGTGTATTTCCTCTCCCAGGAGCAGTGCTTTGTGAAGCTATGCATGACTTTCTACAATAGATGAGCAAAGGATACTCCTAATTCCCTTCATTGTTTCTCAGCCCGAAAACAGTGGAAATGTTGAGCCAGAAATATCCGAGATCAATTTATGCATCATGGTAATCAAATAGCACATGGGTTGTTGATTTAATAATACATTTTTTGCTATAGAGTTACTAAAAGTGTGGGAAATAGATCCGGTTTTAAGTATTATATTCATTATGATCCATCGGGATGTTAGCTGTGTTGCCTTGGCCATTTTGTGTCTGGGTTCTCTTGAAATTTATCATTTTTACGCATCTCAGAAATGTCTTCAAATTGGCAGGTGCTTTGTCATTACAACAGTTGCAATGAACACCAAAAAAGTTCTTGTTGCTGCAATTAACACAAGTAAGGCTGTGTCCCTAGAGTCTGTCTGCAATAATATCTACAATACAGATTGTACTATTCCCCCTCTAAATCTTGCTGGTGATTAACAGGTTTTCTTTCTTTTTTTTTTTTTTTTTTTCCTGAAGAATATGTTGTTTTCTAGTTTGCTATTAGCCTCCACAAATGACTGTGTGATTCATCTTTGTGTCTCCAAGCCTATAGTAAATGAGAAACATTTTGTAAAATTTCTTTTGCTCTTGAATTTTTCAACATGCACATGGGATAAGAATGTAACAAGACTCCAATAGAATTTTATAATTGGATCAAAACACAGTTCACCCACATATGAGCTGGATTGGTTGTGATAGATGTCAGGAGAAACTCTAAGGCAATACTAAAATTCTTTTATTCCATAACTGCCAAATAAAATAGTACTAGAAGCCTGTGAGCAAAAGCCTCCTGGTTTGTCTTGGTTTAAGTAGGAAAAGAGCTATCAGATAGTGGATGGGGCATCAGTGAAATCACATTATGTGAAGCAAATGATAGTACTGCTGTACTATCCTCCCCGCCTTCATTTCTATTTCAGTTCTGAACACATTAATCATGGCTAATCATTTGCACCCCAAATCCAAGGTCTGTATCAAAATCCAAACCAGGCATGTATCAAGGAAAAGCTGAGACCTCTTCCTGTTGTGACAGCTGCACACAGCTCCCCCAGCTGACATTAAGACAGTACCAGGCCCCCCAGACACAGGACTGGCCAGAGCACAGCCTTTTTTTTTTTTTTTTTTTTTGTTCAA
>VXAV01003309.1:43579-63462 GCA_013399715.1 Alectura lathami
AGTTTTATATAGCAACTTATATTCACAGAAAGCTATCCACACCTCTGTAACAAAAAACAATTTGCAGAATATTTAACAAACAAATTTGAGATTTGCAGTGATTAAACTAGTGAGATAATTAGCACAACATTTAAGGTTAATGTTCACAAGTAGGTTAATTATATCCTTTCCCAAATTTCTGTTTTCATTTTGCTTGACACATTGCAATAACAGTGAAAGTGAGGCCACACTTGCAGAGACGGTAGATGAGGCAGCACGTATCACCAAAGGTATCAAAGACTAAATGCACACCTCTGAGAGAACTTTCTTCCAGCATCCACTCTTAGAGCTTTATATTCATCATGTACCAACAGTTCTATGTCTTCTAGAGTGAACTTCCTTGAATAATACATCAGATCTGTATTTAAAAAAAAAAAAAAAAAAAGAACAACAAAAAACATTTTCTACAGGACCTGCGGGATGTCTTAGCTTCCAGACTTCATAGAGCTCTCATGTTAATTACAAAAGAGATAGTGTTTAATGCTTTATATTGAATTCATTCCACATGCAGAAGTCCTATTTGCGATATTGCAGACCAAAAGCAATGTGTAGCGCTGAAATTCCCTCTGAATGGACTTCAGTGAGGTTACTCCATATCTACTCTAACGAAATAAAGAGCAAAACTTGCTGCAATTACCAGCAGAATGGTTGTAAAGAACCAAGAAGGGATTCAAATACTACAATAAAGTTTTAGAAAACTGCTCAATAGTTACTCATGCTGAGGCAGTAGGACATTGCACCTGGATTTGCTTACATAAAGCTACTTTGCAAACATGTCCAGCCAATGTGACCATTGGACTCTGGCAAAAAACAGAAATCCTAGATATGGGGCTGAGCTTCAAAATTTGTCCCAACCCCTAAATCAAGTGAAGCCAAGACTCAAATAGCATCAAACATTAATGTATTTGATATACGGACCTCATTTAGACAGTATGTGTGATTTGTAATTGTTATTATCACCCCAGCAAGTTTTACAAGGTTGTTCCCTGTTCCCCCTTGAAAGATGTATGACCTACTGGCCACTAAAGGCCTCCAAATCTTGATGACTTTCCCTGGCAACATGCAGTGTAGTACATGCTACAAAGTTAATTTAGCCATTTTTAGCATTTTCCCACATGGAAAGCTGGCTTTATTTTACAGGAGGCTCAGGGCCGCTGGAGGTGGCAGTACAGCAGCACCCATGCTGAGAAGCCCCATTCCTGGAGCTGCATAGCCCTGCCCAGGACCCCTCAGCCCCAGGGCTCTCAGCATGAGTTCTGTCACTGGTGCTAGCCCTGTCAACAAGAGGGTTAAATGGGAGCAGCAGGAGGGCAGACAGCCTTTTTGCCCCATGTCCACATGCTCTGGGGACAGTCCTGGTGGGCTCAGCATTGCACAGGGCCCCCTGTGACACAGCCTCGGCCTTGCCAATGTGGCCCTGGACATTCAGTTCTTTGTGCTGTGTGCTAACCCTAATGCCAACATAAACACTTACATTCTTTAAAAGAGGGTCAGTTCCTCCCCAAGGAAGAGGGTATTTCTTTTAATTTACACATTCTGCTTTTCCTCATGCCGACTTTCAGCCCAGCATTTCCTCATGCAGGAGAGTAGGGACCGCACAGCCAGGCCCAGTCTGTTGATCTTCTTGTTTCCCTTTAACATGCTGTAATAAAGCTGTTATTGGAAAAGGAAAACAGACTCATTGCTCTCCAGGGGAAGAAGGAAGCCATGACTGCAAGGGACAGATGAATAAAATGTTTTGTGTTGAATTTACCATTTTGCTGAGCAGAAGGATGGATCTGGAAGTCTACAAAGGATGTGCTTTTATATACCATTATGACTATAAAAATCAATCTTCTGAGAAAATGAGTGGCTCTTTTATCTAGAGCTAGTCAGAACATCTCATTTTTACATTCTGTAATGAATTCACAGCAGACTAGGTTGAAAATTTGAATCGTTTTCTGATTTTTTTTCATATGCAAAGTTTTATTCAGTTTGATTATTTTATTTTTTATTTCAGTATGGTGCTCTTATTTTCTAAATAATTTGATCATTTTGCCACAGCATTACAAAATGTGAACTTGCTGATGCCTGCTGGACCCCGCTGATAAGGAGGCTCACAAGAAAGGTGCTGGTTAAAAATCACTTTCTGTCCTTTTGAAAAATTAGTTTAAGTAGTTTCACACTTCCCCAAAGATATACTGCAACCATTTCTCTTCTTTTCTTATTCACATCATAACAAAAACATACGCTTCTCTATCCCACATACACACTGCTACAGAGCCCTCCCCTGCGTTACTCCAGCGGCAAGCACAGAGGCAGGGATGCTCTGGGCTGCACTGTATTTGCACAAGCAACTGCTGTGAGTATACATGCAAGTAGAGCAACCGATTTATGAAAGGCATTATACACCCAACCAGTAATTGTGCAATTACTGTGATTACACGTCATTGTGCTCCCAAATGATGCATATGCTCTTCTAAAAGTTCGCTCCTGTGTTACTAAAATTGATGGGAGCTTTGCTGTCAATTTGTATCGATGGAAGATCAAGTACTACATATTGTAGCAGCCGTTTTGAAATATCCAAGACCAAATGCAATTTTTGCATCCAAATGCTCATCTTTCATATCTTATCAAACCAGTAAAAGACAGAAGGATAAAGTTTCTTAGAATACTTACGTACATATTTATTGTGTATTCATGAATAACTTATCATTTCTGAATAGGGTTCTGGATTTGATTCAAACTTCACTGATATTAAGAGAAAAACAGGGCTCTGGATCAAGGTTCTTCTTCTAATGTCTCTGCTTAGTTCAGGTTTTAGAGCTGTGTATGCATCTGTTCATGGCAAAAACTTTCGCTTTTGACTGGAGTGGTTTTCAATAGTTAACCAGGATTTTGTAGAGAAGATGCTGTGAGATACAGAAGGTATGGTGATACGTAGTATTTCACATCTAGTCTTTGTCCACGTTCTAACAATGTGCATTAAATGTCCTACTATTCTCTCTTTTTCAGATTAGTTTACAGCCTTGTAGTTCCAGCTGTTTTATTCTGAAACTCTAAAACCCTATCACTAGGGAGTTCTGTGTAATTGACCATAATATGCACCACATTATCCATTTCAGGAACTGTGCTGAAAGACAGCAGCAATAAGGGGTTTTCTAAAGGCAGTCTGGTTTACACTAATGGATCTAACAGGAAGGAAATGCAATTTGAAAGAAGCTGATGCATATGTTCTATTGTTGAATATAATGTTTGATTTAATTATTAACTGTCTGTGATGGAAAGTCAGATCCTGCTCCTTTCTGCTTACAGTTTGGTACTCTGCTACCAGTAAAAACAGACAAGATTCAGCCTGAGGACTAAAGAGTCCTTTGTAAAATGTTGACATTTAATTGTGCTTTTATAAAATATCAGCTGAGGAACCTCAGCTGCATGCTTCTTCTATAGAGGTTTGCTTTCTTTTATCAAACTAAATATACAACGTGGAACCTCTCTTTTTCAGTTGCATAAATCAGGAGATTCTTAACGTTAATGAACTGCTGTAATTATTTAAATAAATATGATCGAGTTCGTGCTCACTGCTGTTCCTGAAACATTGTTTTTTACTTTACTTTGCATTTCATATCATATACATAGCTCTTCAGTCAATCTACTTCTTTCACACTTCTGGAGTACACAATGGACACAAGTGAAGTTTTAGGAAGCAGTTAAAATGTGCTGGCATGACTTTACCTATCCTTCTTTTATCAGGATAGAGGATTTGGCAGCCAGTTTCAATCCAATTCTATAATTGGTGTTTTGTGATTTCTAGTAAATTGTTGCATTGTGTTACAGAGGTCCCTAATTCCATGTGTGGGTGTTAACATGGTGTAAGGAATGAATTCATTACAAAGATCTCTTACCTGAAAATCCATCATTCTTTCCTCACCATGGTGACTCCTATCAAACTCACTCATAATGTAATCTGGAAAGAAATAGTTATTCATGCTAAACTGCTGCATTTTCATAGTTTAGAGGTAAAAATCACAGCTCTCTTGCACGATTCAGACAAAAACAGTAGTTTAACACCACTAGTAAACAAAATAATTGAGCAGCGTAATTTCAGGTTTGTATTTTGTATCTGTCTGGTGAGATTATTATCCTTGACGCTATCTTAAGCGGATGCAGGACTGGAGCTGATATTAACCAATAGTAATGATATTTGGAGTTCATCCAGAACGATCTGCATTGTTTGTGAGAGTGGCTTCCACATAGTTATTTGATCCAAATTTCTCATCTTTCATTAAACATATGTTTCCACATGTAGCGCACACAGCACTAGCTCTATGTGACGCATTTTCCTTTGTGAAGTCAAAAGGGATTGGTTATATTTGTCATGAGAGTACAGAGAGAAATGAAGTTCCTAGGAAATACACCACCACACCTCAAACACCTAACTGATTTTGGCAGATTAAGATAAAATGTAGACCCCCCTCCACAGTGTATTTCTTGGTTTCAATTGCCAGACTTCAGTCAAAGAGCTGCCAGAGGAGCAAAATCCATCTCACATTAAATCTAGATAATTCTGCTTGTAATGTGTTCTCAGCTGTACGGAGCTGAGAAGATTTTACGGCTTTCTAAAAACCTTGAATATCTTGGTTTAAAGGAGTATTTGACATCTCAGACCAAAATATATCCAAGGTCCTTTAGCCTCTGACTCTCATCAGAACAGATTTCTGCTGGGTCTTTCCCGGGCTGAGAACATCACAAACCCAACCTTTCTTACCCTGCTTCAGGACGCTTACTTTTAGCCTTGCCAGAAACCAACAAATGCCAAGATGTGCAATTTCTTTCAAAAAGTTAACCAAGTTCAAAACAGGTATGAGACATCATCAGCTCTAGCTTTGGCTAAAGCTTTCTCTTAGTTTCACTGTTACTCCTAGTCCTAATTAAAAGTTTATTGAAGCACTTTGCATACTCTACTGTGTTAAAGAAGCAATTGTTGGAGTGAAAAGAAAAACTGTCAATTCTGAAAATAGCTTGGACTGCTCATGTGTCATTCTCAGTATATGCTGAAATATCCAGAAAATGTGGCTCACGCTGTGGATTGCATCAGATACCCACAGATGTACAAGTAACCCTCCCCCTGCCTTTTTCTCCTGAGGCTCATTTTTGCAAAACACATGCTTAGAATTGAGCTGTGCTTTCTGCCATTGGAGTAAACGACAATGGAGCAGAGCACAAAGGATTTTTTTTTTTTCCCTGGCAGACATAGAATTTTCCTGTACAGCTCAGTGTGAGAATTAAGATCAGATGCTTCTGGTAACCTGCACCCTGCAGGCTCAGAGGGGAAGCAGGCTGGTGCATGTTCTTGGATCTCATGACCAGACCTCAGGTAAGGCCTGATATGCAATCAAACACTGAGTCATTTGAAGATCAGGAGTGCCAGTTTTTCACCCAGTTCCTCGGTTCTTGTTCCCAGTTCCTGCCTCAGCGGTGGCAGAATCCATCCTGCCTGAGTCCCCAATGCCCCTATACAGTTAGAGTTTGCGCTACTAGTTCGTCCTCCCCTTCTTTTCAATGTGCAACTCCCTGCACTGTCTGTGCTTTGGCTTTACCCTGAAGAACTACCCTGTACTGGCTTATGTGTATCCAAGAGGGAGATTGCAAAGGATGGCAGCGGCTACACGTATGGGCAATTGAAAAAGCATGTTCTGGAAATCATATTCATAGTGAAAAAGAACTGAACTCATGCAGGTGTTTCTCCACTTCTGCTGTGACTTCTCTAGGCAGCAAAACAGGTGAGTTTGCTGCATGCTAATCAGGAAAAAAGAACATCTGAAATATGCATCTGCACATGAGCATCTGTGCAGAGTTTCTCCAAACCAGTTCTCAAGTGCATTTCTTTTCCTATGTGGGCCTCTTTTGTACTTTGTTGTGCCAAGAGGCTTATTTTGTATAGGTGGAGAGACCCCCATCCACCAGCCACCAGGGACTGCTATTAATATGCAACATCTTGAATGCATGAGCTGAATGACAAGCTGGCAGAGTTTGAGATTGCGTGGTCCAAGTTTATGTCTCTCCCTGAAGAGGTGAAAAGCCCCTTCCCCACAACTCTGCCAAACTGTGCCAGAGAATAAAGAAAGGAGAAAGGGCAGCCTATTTTTTCTGCTTCTCTCCTCCTAATATCTTCACACTATCATTATTTCTCCTGGCCACAGTCAATGTGAATTGGTCTGTATCACATAGTTTGCTACTTCAGTTCAATGTCAAAACAGATCACAACAGCAGACCTATTGAACAGTTGTGGTTTTGTAAACTGCTTGTGGAACTAATCAGAAATATTTGTTAAGACCTTTCCTGTAGGTGCTTTTTGGATGCATTAATCCACCTCTATCCTCTGTCTGAAGTGTCCCTAAAATAATGAGTTAAATTGAGGTCCTGAATTTTAGGCTTATTTGCAGTTTTCTTTTGGTCACCTAGTGTCATCATACAAGGCTCAGCCTCGCTAGATTTTCAGCCTATATTACATGCCTGAGTAGGAAGAAAGGGCCGTTGTGGTATTCCGCATATCTTTGGCCTTCACTAACTGCTCAGCTTTGGGGTGATCAGAAAGAATTAGAGAAACAAACTGAATTAAAAAATTGCTTCAGAGTCCTGTGATAGAGAAGCGAGAAGAATTCACATGGACCGGCATATGCCCACCTAGCCCAGTGGCAGCATCTAGTACATGAGCAGAACTGAAACAAGCCTGTCCTGGAAAGCTTCCCTTGGTGTGGCTATTCCCACTGAGTCCAGGCGGACAAGCAAGGAATGGCTTTCCACCTGTGTGTGCAGTGTGGACGTAGGCTCTGGCTTGGCCTTGGGGTCTCACAAGCCATGAGGTCCAGACCAGCAACCTGTCAGCAGCATCCTTCTTGCTGGAGCCCGGCCTGATCAGCGCATGACCCCACCCCAGCCTCCACACAGAGGTACCCATGGGAACAGCCAACTGGGCTTTTTCAGATACCAGCTGTTACCCTGGCATCATTGCTTCCCTGTGTGCATGCCTCTGTCACTCAGTGAATCTCTGCCTGCTGAACAGCTCTTGGAATGAGTTAAAATGACTTTCGAGATGTTTCCTCTTGCCTTGAAGGACTCATCTGCTTTGTTTTTTCCCCTCAGTCACAGCAGAACATAGAAAATGGTCTACACATAAAATGTGAAAAATGGTTTCTATGTAAATTGGAGGTAATGTCAGCCAAATTAATTTGTTAATGTCTAAAAATCATTTCATATTCCACATCTACAAACTCATACTCTTTCTTATGGGAATATATTTTCTTCATATTTGATCAATTTTTTAACTGCTGCAACCATTTTTCACCACTCCACAAAGCAGGTTCATTCATAAATGATGCTTATCAATCACAAGGGAAATTTCATCCTTCATTCTTTTTTATAAGATTTAAGTCCTATCCCTTTTCTGGGAAGATTTTCTAGTATCTTAAATAAGCAAAATTCCTTTTCATTCAGTGACTAGGGCTCACTGGGAAGGTCAATACTAACAGAGAAGCAACATTACTAGCCACAACGCATTCAGTTGAGGAGAAACCATTTTGTGGAGTGATGTGGGACAAACATAAACCTAGATTTGAGTTTGGCAATGTTAAACAAGCCTTACAAATCCACATTTTCATTATGTCACTGAAAACTTTTTTTTCCTCTAAATTCTGTCATATAAATGTTAAGATTTAAATGAGATCAAGAATCCCATAAAACAGATAACCTATTGACAGGCTTCTGCATGGGCATACAGGAGAGGTTAGCAACAAACTCTCATTGGTACTTTTTCTACCCACACAAATAGTGAAGAGATTTTCCAGGATAAGAGTCACCCAGGTAATTTCAACTTTCAGGCTGATACAACTCTGTTGTTGAGCGCATGTAACCTCTCCAAGATCAGAGACTGATGCTAGGCATGGGTCTTCCACAAAAGAGAAAATCAAAGCTTTGAATCATACATTCAAGGGCTTCTCACTGAGAGAGAACTGCAATAATTTTAAATAAAATTCCTAGATATTCAATAAACACCACGGCAGCACAGATGCCAGCAGCAGAAGCCGGCAGTACCCAGGCTGCCTGCACTGCACCATGTTGGCAGGCCCAGGGCTAGCAGCCTCCCGCAGCAAGCTGCTAGAGGGGCCCTCATCCCACGCACAGCCTCAGCGCTCAGGGCACCCCACAGACCCCACTTACCCTGCTCAGGGTGTCCTCTGATGCCACTGCAGTGAAGAATAACTCTCCTCTGCACTCACTGTCAATGAGACAGCTGTGGATTTCCTTAAAATAAGAGGCCTGAAAATAGAAGGATATTGATTTAGGCCACCTTGCCAATCACAAGAAAGAACAGCCCAGCACACATTGTCTAAGGAGAGTGTAAGAAAATATCTTTGTTTCTAAAGACCAGTGGATATTGCTGTTTTAATGTTGGTTGGATGGGCTATGATCTTCCAAAAATTTCATCTAAGACAAAATGTTTTGCAGGAGTTAAGCAAAACCAAGCAAACGACTTTCTCACTGGACCAAAATACATTGGTTCCACCAACAGCTTCATTGGCACCTTCAGAGGCAACAGCAGCCTGAGGGAATGATAAGCAAGGTGCTGCGCAGCTGGGCTGAGCTCTGAGAGCTCAGCCTCTCACCTTGCACGCGTCCCGCAGCCCTCCCACGCTGCTGGTGGCACTGAGGACGCTACCATGGCGAGATAGCTGCTTGTTTTGAAATGCTACTGACACACAAGGGCAACAGCCTCCCACCATTTGGATCTTGCTGTGCTTCTCCCCATGCACAGCAGGCAGGATGCTGCCTGCCTCAGGCCTGGGGCACCACGCTGCCTCCTCACGCAGCCCCCAGTGCACAGCCATCACGGGCACCGGCTGCCAGCCCCACAGGGAGGGCAGCACGGGGCTGCACAGCCAGGCCCCACTGGGCCCATGGCATACAACACTGCCAAGCTGCTATACTGAACACAGCTTCACAGCAGAAAAAAGACTAAGGGCCACCAAAAAATAGAAGCATAAAGTTCCTTTAATAGCCCTGTTCTGCTCTTGCCACAAGCTCTAAGTGGTTAGTGAGGAAATGACCTTTACAAAACTATTGTTTATGATATCTTGGCGGGTGCCAGTATAGGCACAAAGAGTATTCCAATTTATTTAAAAGGTTACATATCAAAACTGAATATGCAGTACAACTGTGTTATCACATTGTATAGCTTTTACACAAGAAATCCAATCCTTTGCATGTTTGCCTTCTAGGCACTTGGGCTGGATTCCTTCAGTATCAAAACCAGAGATTAGGAAGTAATATGTAACAAAATAATTTATTCATCCTTCTTTTCTTGTTTATGAATTGTCTACAAATCTCTTAGAAACTTCCCCAGATAATCCCTGGCTTTAAATTACTCACAAATTTCTTCCAATAAATAATTTTTTAGCTTGCAGACTATTCGAATGTGTAATTTAAGGAACTCAGCACCTTTGCAAGCAAAGACTGTTCATGCTGAATAATTTAGTTGTCTCAGTTTCAGAAACCTGATCTGATTTCTTTCAAGCTGCATGATCCTCTTAGTGTACTTTATGCATCATAAACAATCTCCCCCCACCTGCTGCGTGCACCTGCTGTGCCTGCTGAGGGGCTGACCCAGCCCTGCCCAACACCTGCCCTCAAGCTGACTCCAGTAACTGGGTGGGAATGCTCCCCTGTACCCATGCGCACTTCAGCTCTTTGGTCCCCAAGTAAGAAAGTGCCCAAATCAGCCATAGGGAATGTACCTTTCACTTGACAAGGCAGAAAATGAAATCAGGACACATTTATCCCAGCAAAATAAAACAGCTAGGCTCCTATAAACAACATTGTAAAAAATCACAAAACAAAAAATAAACAGTACAATGCTAGACTGCAGTCATTAACATAGACCCTTCCTTGCCCTGGCAAGATCAGCAGCACAGTGGGCTGGCTCAAACCTCACCCAGGCTATTCACCTTGAGCAGGGTGGATGAGCGCACCCTCAGGGTGGATGAGCTCACCTCCTCCAAGTCAGCCTGGGGTCCTGCAGCACCTCTGCCGGCTGCCAGGGGCTTCTCCTCCTGGTATACTCATGTGCTACAGCTTGGGTCTGAACCAGTCCCTCTGGGCCCATGGAGGAGTTGGGCACCCTTCTGTCCACCCCTTGTTTCTGGGATACAAATGTCAATGCACCAAGCAGGACTTGTCCCATCCTTCCGCTCAGCCACTGGTGGTAGGTTTCTTCTCCTTGCCACAGGACATTTCTTCAAAAGTCACTTCTATTGAATTCAGTAAGAAGCTTTTTTTGGCTTCAGGTCTTCCTGCAAGTCACAACACACTCAAGACCATGCTTAAACCAGATACACCAAAAGAACTATTTTATATAATCATCTTATTGGATTTGAGGCTTCTTACTTGAAGTCAGCTTCTCATAGAAACCACACACTTCATTTTGGAGTCAAATGACAGTAATCAATTGCATGCATGCTGCTTTTTCCAAATTACTCCAAATTATCAGCCACAGCACTCTGTTGTGACTCTTGTGTCTTAAGTGGTTAAAAACACCCTACCACTTTCTTAAAATGATTCTGCTTGGACTTACCACAGAACTTACCACTGACAATCTCCTGAAAGCACAAATGAGGAGAAACTGGCCTCCAAGATTCACTTCATGCTCAGTTACAGTGTTCAATACATTAAAAAAGAAAACCCCGAAATAGAAATTAGGAATCTGCACTATTTCATATTTTCTTACATTTTTTCTTCTAATTTGTTTCTGTTTCTTGATGATTCCCACAGTTAACAAGCTAAGGGTTCACCAATGGTCTCCATACAGATGAAACCTTCCTCGAGTCCTGCAGGTATGCAGTACCATAGAATAGATCACAAATACCAAGCCACACGACGTGAAATCCAAATCTCACAATTAAATGTACCACTAAGAATCTATTTTCTGCAAGTATCTGAAAAGTCTAATATAAAATTTGTCTTTGCAAATATTCATGAAAGTTAATTTCAAGTGCTTATATGCTCATAGACAGCACATTCACAAAGGGTCATAGACATGATCAATTTGAAGTTCATTTCTGAGTTTAAATGAATATTCATAGACATTTTTAACTATTCCTTTAACATCAGCACAGGCTCATCAGCACTCATTTGCACCTAGTTTTTATTAGTGCAAATCAGGACTAGAAACATTGAAAGCAAAAGTTGTCTGAAAAATGCTTAAAGAAGAGAATTGAGCCATTCTTTTGCCACTTCAAACTGAAGAAAACTAGCTTCTTTTTTATTAAAATTTGAGAATTTGTGATCTTTTGAAGTTATTGTTCTGCTGTCAGCTAAAGCTATTTATATGATTTGAGACTAAACATTTTTTTTTTACATCTTCTTCCCAATCCCTTAAAAATTATTCATCTGCAACACTTTTTCCCCCCATTTCCTTGGATTCTGTTTAAATAAAGTTTATAGAACTCCCATAAAATGATCTAATATGGGCTGGTTTCAAATGCTACAAAGTTTAATATTAAAAATTCTCTCCCCTATGAAAATTTGACAATATCAAGAAAATGGTGGAAAATATTTTAGAAAACAAATTTAAAAGGTTGCTGGTCAATTAATTACCGAAACATTTTCCTAAACAGCAGCAATAGCAACATTTATTAAATTACTCATAAGCTTCAAGCTGGTCATGTGACTTACTTGTGGGATATGACAATACACTAAAATCACAATGTTTTGAAAAGCTTTAGTCCTGGAACTTTGTTTTCTTCACATCTTATGATTTATTCTTTCTCAGTTTGGACTTGAACTCAGCCATTCCTCATTTTATTTGACTCCAAACTCATCTTAAAATTCTGGGATGGCTCCTGAAGCTGTTTGGAAAGATGGGACTGTACTAAAGGTTGCATTTTCAAAGATATATTAGGCATTCTAGACGTATAAAGTTCTATTGACCCATAGGTTTCAAAAATGCCTTAGTCATTTTTTAAAAGGGGTGCGTATGTCTGGGATTACTTGGCTCTTTCAAATTTCTTTCTAACATTACTTCATCAAAGGGATGCACAACGACATACATTGAGTTACATCACAAAAGCTAACAAAGATAATTACGTTAGAGCTAATCAGGTTTGTGCACTACGATGTCAGCCAAAAGCCTTTTTAAAGCCACTGATGAACGTGATGCTGGTCATTCCTGCAGACTAACCAAGCCATTTTTCATCCCTCTCCTGGAAATATGATGTGAAACAGCGTCTCCTAAGAACATATCCTACAGCACTGAAGTACCGTCTGGAAGTTACAAATGCAGTATTCATAGTTACTGTTTGCATTTCTATGGAGATTACTTCCCTACAAAAGAGTTTTCAGGAAACTCTGGGCACAAAAACCAGAAAGCTTAAAAATCCAAAATGAAGAAAAGCTGGGCTTTTTTCTTTTTTTTTTTTTTTTTTTTTTTTTTTTTGGAGGAGGAACCATTCTTCTTAGATTATCCTAACATCTAAAATCAATATTTTTCTCCCTACTTATTTTTTTTTCAGTACCCAGGCATGTTTTATACAAGGCAAAGTGAAAGGTTTGGCTTTGAAGTCACAGAAAACTCACTGGCCAAGTGCATCAGCAATTCACGGAAATACACATGAAGGCACAGAGCAGAGATTTGGTAGAGATCAGAGAAACTACAGAAGCTACTGTATCAGTTCAGCTTCATTTATTAAAAGGAATTGACAACATACTCCGTATTGGAGTCTCCGCTATATTACTTACAGAACAACAGGGCAAACTTTATGAGTAATTTCTATTCCTGCCTTTTACAGATGCAAAGGTCTTTA
Organism: Alectura lathami; assembly: GCA_013399715.1. NCBI lineage: Eukaryota > Metazoa > Chordata > Aves > Galliformes > Megapodiidae > Alectura > Alectura lathami. The sequence goes on from VXAV01003309.1 coordinate 56,455, forward strand.
CCATCGGTGGATCACTTAACTCCCCAGAAACAAGACATTGTAATTCCATTCAGCCGGATTGCTCTGCACCTTTATTTCTCAGATCGCATTATCCTGTTTCACAATAATCACTAATTACCTACAATTCTGGAAATACAATTGAAATGTGACATTTATTTCCTCAAATGTCTGTCAGAACACTGACATGCATATACCTCCGATTAGTTAAGATGCACCTTTTAGTTGAGGAACCTGGTTTAAAACAGGCTTTAATTCAGACTGCAAAATGATGCAATAGTCTTATATTATCTAGTACAAATAATTTTCATCCTTGCCCTCTTTGGTTCCTCATTCTCCCCAGTCATTTACTCAACCACGGGTGTTCGGAAGATTGTAGTAGCTGCTAGTCTACATGAAGACACTGTTAAATTCGCACCAAATATGATATGCAAATACCTCATTGTAACTCATCTGTTTCTTTAGGCTAATTTATATTTTAATGAACCTGGTCATTGGGAATTCAAGTACTTTAGCTTCAAAAATAGAGCTTGTTGAAAACCTTTTGCTGAAACATAATTTTCAGGCAGGTTTTCAGCCCGCTAAAATCGTTGTTGAGATCCTTTATTTAGTGAACCAACACTTCAATAAATAAAACAGAGATCTGACTTAATATAATAGCCAGTAATCTTGTAGACGAGATACAGCGATAGCAGAAAAAGCACTGCACAAATGGGATAGATAGTCAAGCTACTTCTGAGGCACTACGTAGTTATGAACGATGTTTTGAAGATTATTTTAGGACGACTTTGCCATTATTTTGTTGCAGGAGTAGCTTTTTTTTTTTTTTTTCAGCAAAGAATTGAAATTACTTTCAAAGATGCCATCTAGATGTAATAGACAAGTTCTGTTCAGGCAGCTGCAGGCACAGACCGATCGGAACGGCCACAAGGCAAAAGCAGCAGTGTCCCTGCCTGGAGTCACCACGGCTGGTCTGAAGATCACCTGTATCAAACCTCTTACTGATCTGAAGGAACTTCAAATTGAGCACAGTACTGACATTGGCACATGACAAGGCATTTTGGTGGAAATAGCTAGAACTCACCTGGTAAAGCAAATTCAGGCATTAATGAAATTTGTTTGGGAAGGAATGTAAGTCTTGCCCACACCGGGTGTGGCACTGCCTAGCTGGTCCTTCTGAATTCACACAAGCTTAAATGCACTAATTTTCCCTATAGAAAAGCACCAAATTTGTATTTTACTTAGGCGGAATTTAGTTTGACATCTGTACAAACTAGATTTTGCAAGGGCAACACTGAGTTACAGGAAATCTGAGCATTTAAAGAAAACCCCCACACAACGGACATTTTGGAGCTCGTTCATTAGCCGGGGATTACTGATCTCAGTGCTGCCTGGAAGCCTGCAGTGTCACAGCCAGGCTCTAGTCATGCTTGGTGGCAACCGTTGGCTCTTTAAATAGATTACTTCGGTTCTGATGGAAAGAACATGCAAATTCAAGATCACAATCAGGAGGACAGAGGAAAGACAGAATGAGATTTAAGAGAGATCACTAACAAACCTCACACACCAAAAACAATGGCAGTAAAATCACGATGACAGATCATTTATGTCATACCAGTTTGAGAGAACATCGATTGAAAAGGCGTAATCAGATCCATTTATTGCAAGAACTAAAAAAAAAAAAAATGGAAACTGTGAAAGTGGATACAAATACACCCCTAGCTATATTTTGAACCAGTACCATAGCTTTACCCAATTAGAATGAAATTCATCTTTTAAGAAATATCTAATTGGGTATGGTATACTTATTTTATTTGAAAAGAAAGACATTGATGACTCCTAATTATACACATACATGCTCCCTAAGTAAATTAGTTATTGTTAAAGCCATTATATCCTGAGCACGGCCTTATACAACAGTGTCATCTAGTGGTCAGTGGTCAGACTCCTCGCTTCAGCTGGAAGATGTGGACGGTCAAAAGATAGGTAACAACATTAGGCTCGTTTGTCTGATTGTTTAATAGACTGCATTGTTTCATATAACTATATAAGTCACCATTCATCATGTCCAATTTGACGGCAGGCCTTTCAGCACACGAGCAGGAAGCACGGAAGGACCGACTTTTGGACACTGTGGTAGAAGGCAGGGGAAGCCTACGCTACCAGTCATTGAAAGCAAGCGCTGTGCCAGACGCTTCTGCCACGTTAGCAACAAGGACATGTTTGGTCTGTGTCTCTGCCTCCAGATTTGCTCTCTGTGCTCCTTTAGCTCCAGACTTACCGCTCAGATTGTGAAGCCTTCGGGCTGGATGTGGGCGTTCACCAGGGCGCAGCCCTGGTGGGCCCCAGCACAGCCGGTGGGGAGCCGGAGCACCAGCCACCCCTCACCATGTCAGGATTCAGCTTGGCTCCTAGCTCGAGTCCACAGCCCCTCACACCAAGCTCTTCTGCTATACATCGTGCACCTCTACTGTATTCAAGAAAGCTCACTAATACTTTGCTTCCTATCAGCCAGATAGCTGTGCACTGAGGGAGAATGCTATGAGCATGTGCTGCCTCTGATCGCCCACCCAGCAGAATTAATAACCACATTTTACAGACTGGCATCCTGGAAGTATTTGCATGATGGTAAACAAAAAACTGATGTGATGACAACACGCACAAAAACCTATGCAACACTATAGCCCTGAATAATCTTCCATCAACTCAGTCCTGGATCTACCAGTAAGTCTTGTTTTATCAAAAAGAAGGAATTTATATTCTAAAGCTATCCGATAGTTCTGGGTAATGACATTGTGAGTGTAGTTTTGATAGAGATACCTACTACAGGGTTTGGCAAACACCATGGTTGAAAAGGTATATGCCTCTAAGATCCAATACTAATAATAATGGTCAGACATCCAGAAACAGTATTCCTAAGCTCATTGCTGTAACAGGCTGTTCCTCTTCCAAGAAAAGCCTTGGGGCCTGATAGTTGCAATCTTGACAAATATACAAAATTTGGTATCACAAAGTTGTCAGATTGGCAAGCTGTGATCTTCAAGATAACCAAATAAAATTCGGATTTCACCTCCACTTGCAGGAATGCAGTACCTTTTCCTGAAGAGTCTAACTCTATTAACGTTTTCCTGGAAGACTTGAAGCCTTATTTCTTGATGCAAAAAATATCATCATTGGGATCATAAAACATCTGGATTAAATTTGGATGGTCTTTAAGTATGTTCTACAACAATTTCAGAATACATTATACACAGGTCTTCAGCGTTAATTACAACCAGTATTGTATTTAGTATTCCCCTTACTCAGTGACATTACAAAAAGAAATAAATAAATTCTGGTAGAAATCAGCTTATTTGTCAAGCTTTTTTAGAGGTATGAAATAAATCAAAGGCTGGGGTTTATGTATCAAACCTGATCTTTAACCAGTGTGGGGTTTTCCCTGTTCCCCACTGCTGGGTCCCACTTACAGGACTGTTCTCTCAATCCAGCATTCCTGAGAAGGGCCTCACTAAGTCAGCATTCTTTGACTGGATTGCTTCAGTGATCAATAGAGGAAGGACAATGATTTATTTATAAAGCAGCAGTGCAGCACTGCAAGAATTAGTTCTCTTCTGGAAATGCTTCCCATTTCATGCATTCCCTATGTAAAGGAATGCACAATAAACTTCACTGTGAATTGCAGTGCAAACCAAATCCTAACTTTATCCCTTCATTAGTTTCTCTTTTGCAGCCTTGTTGTGTTCTGCTGGGGTTTCTTGGTGTTTTTTTTTTGTTGTTGTTTTTTGTTTTTTTCATTTAAATCTTGCTTTATATCGATTTAACAAGGAATAGGTAATAGCCATATCAATTCTCTCACAGTGAGATGTATTGGTAGAAAAACAGCTTTATAACTAGAAACAGAAATGACTAATCTATTGAGTGTTACAAGATATTCTGATTACATTTTACATAGATGATAAATAACATAGGCAAGTTTTGTAGTTTAGATGTTTCAACTAATGCAGGCAGTATTGTTAAGCAACAGTGAAGCCATGTGTGCTGCATAACATAATAAAAACATATTTTGCATAGTAAATGGCATATATGTCTCTGAGTTTCTTGCGATGTAGATTATTACATTTGGGAGAAATAACATTCTGTATTATGGCAGTTTGAAAAATAAAAATGTATCTGAACCTGTGAAAAAGCAGAGCTTATAGCAATCTGGGCACATACTTTCACAAAGAGTAAATAGGATAGAAAGTATGTTTTACATCTTCAAAAGGCGAATTTTTCCCCCTTTTGGGTTGCATTTTTCTTCATAATCATCATTTTGCAATATAATGTCAGAATGAAGCACAAAAGGGAATTTTTTTTTCCAACAATTGGAATTGCCATGGCAACACCCCAGATCTCAGATAAAGTTTGGTCCTGTACGGATAGTCACATTAGCATTTGTTTTTGTGCTGAGTGCAATGCTGCATGTGAAAAGCACTTTGGTCTCTCTAGTTAAGTATAGAAGGTGTAATTTGATTATTTCTGAAATGTGAACTGTAAGATTTTGACAGCTCCATAGAAGGCTTAATCTTTAAAATCATGTACTTTCAAATGACTCAAATCATCAAAAGAAAATTAGGTACAGCTACCAATACCAAGAGAAGTTGTTTGCATCTTTAGTCTCAATTATGCTGAATTTGAATAACCGTCCACTGTCTCCTCTCCAGCAGCTCTTAACTTTCCCAAACACGTTAATCCTGAGTACTTACATTCGCACACAAAAATATATAAACAAACAGGTGAAATTAAGTGATGCATTTAAACTACTAAAGAATCAAAGGAGACTCTTTTCCTCAGGCATCTTTATGAGGATAATTTCCTTACACTACTGCAAATAATCAGTTGAAGGTAAATGCAGACATTTTCTTCTCTGACACTTCAAAATCCTACCCAAGCAATAAAGATATTTAAATCCTTTAACTTACAAATATTCTAACCCAGTAACTCTACATACCCACACAGCATATACATGTAAACATATCTGGATGTGTTCAGGAGGTTTTCATCCTGTAACACTACCCTTCAGACTTGCAGAACGTTCTACCAGGAATAAAACACAGAGGGAGAATAAACAACCATTCTAGCTGGCACCTGATCCCTCCCCAAACAGAAAACAAAACCAGAATATACTTTCTATCAAAGCAGCACACAGTTCATGTTTCAATTACTGGTTTTCTCAAATAGTGTGGAGACAAACACTACTTTCAGAAACATATGCTGGAAATATATATGAGATAACAGGAATTATTCCCAAAAAACTGGCCATTAAAGAGGAAAAGTGCCAAAGTACCTAGTATGAATTTTGACAGTTCTGATGATAAAATAAATAGTCTAAAATGCAAGATGAGACTGAAATTCTGTTACAAAAATAAGTGAATTTAGAAAGATTTGATCATTGGGCAAATGTTATGAACCATACAAACAATCCCATACAAACCTGTGGTCTTGGAATACTCAAGCAGGTACCACATACTCTCTGGTAAGCACAATGAAGAATGTAATAGGAAATGTTTGCATCTGGAGAGGAAATAACAAACACCAGAGCTGTGTCTGATTTCTCTTTAAGGGACAGCTGGCTAAAGAGCATTGGCTGAGAAAGGGTCTTCTAGCAACATGACATAAAATGAGGCAGTCATGGCTGTCACTGGAAGGATCCTAAATTCTAACATTTTATGAGTACACTGAGTGTGCTTAAAAAAATATGCTGGCGTTTGAAGCGCTACTATCTTCCTGTTCATATTACAGATATAACTTCCACTGCCTTCATGGGTCCAGGACAACAAGCCTAGCTACTGAAATAATAAATAAATGTGACAAACCAAAAATTGTATTTAATGGTAGAATTAGCAAAAGCACAAAAATATGAAGAGCAAGAAGCCTGGGGCCAGATAGTGTTAGTTGTTGTGGGGCTCTGCTTCCCAACACCCAGTAGAACTTTAAGTCCTTATTTATTTGCCCTGAGAGGTGTGCATTGGTCTCCACTCACAACATTGCTGCCTTGATACACTGGCATCCTACGCAACACACAAAGTACTCACAGGCATGCAAGGTGTCCCTGGCTGCTAAGATCAACAGCCTCCACTGCCGCAAAGCCCTTGGCAGAAGAGCCCTGCACGTCCCAGCCCTGAGAGGCCCACAAGACCTGCTGCCGTAGCAGCAGGGTAAATGTGGTTCATTTGTAGCTTTTACAGCTTAATGTTAGGAAAGAGAAGGGAACTCTGCTCCAATTCTTAAATCCCATTCAACTTTGTATAGGAAAGAACTGCAATCTGCTTAAAGACACGGGTAGATTTTGAATCTGCTTTTCCAGATTTCACACTGCTAGGCATGAATGATTATTCCCTGTAACGTGAGGCAATGGATGAGCTGAGCTATGAAAAATCTGTACTTTTGTAGACTGTAAACCAAAACAGAAAAACGGGAGGGAGCTGGGAAGAAGAGGCAGACAGCAGTGAGACTATGTCACCGTGCGTCTGGGCTTTTATGCTCTTCCTGGCTGCTCTACAATTTTCTTACTAGCTCCTCTTTGAAGGGAATAATTTGTAGGTAGCTGTGTCACTGGTAGCTCTATCTACAACCATGCAATTGTGATTTGATTATGCAGTGTTGTGTTTCAATAGTCATTTGAAAGCATTATTGAAATATCTCACTGCACATTACAGTGACTCTTGTACCAGTAACTAAAGATGCAGTCCCCAGGAAGTGCCATTTATTTCAGTGGAGCACAGCTGCACTAGAGGAAAAAGCCTGGGGCACCTGCTGCAGCAATAGGAAAGCAGAGGGAATCAGCAGCTTGTCTGTTTTAAAAGGGGAAATATCTCTTTTAAAGTATTTATGTGCAAACACCTTGCACAATCACAGACATTTCTCGAGTACTCTCTTATTTGTTTTTATTTCTGAATTAATTTTTCTTCAGGTGTTTTGATGATTTTGCTAATCTTTCACGTGCAAATAAATCTATTATTTGTAAAAAAA
>VXAV01003309.1:63493-76416 GCA_013399715.1 Alectura lathami
TTTTTTTTTTTTTTGTATCCAACATGCCCACATATGGAAGTTTCATGCTATGAAAAACATATGCCCCTTTTCAACTTGTGCTCTGACAGAGGAAAAGCAGCAAGTCCGGGCAAAGATTTTCTTCCTATGCATTTTTCTTTTACACAAAAATATTACTGTAATGATAACTGAAAAACAGTAGCTTTTGAAAAACATTTCAATGAAGTTTAGAACAAACCACTATAAGTAGTCAGTTCCATAGAGAAGCAAAAATAATAAAAAAAAAAAAATCAAGTCAGTTTTAAACCTTCCACCTCTCCCTAAAAATCAGGCTTACATTTCTGATGACTCCTAATTTAGTAGGCTGGGCTGTGAATCTACTTCTCATTCTGTCAAAGTTGTATGTTGTGATCTGGAACAGGTCACCTAATCTATATCTGCTGTTTTTCTTCTTCCTTCCTCAGCTGTGTAATTTATACAGTGAAATATCAGGACAGACTATAACACTCTGCTGCCAATACAGCACAGAGAAAAATGAGGCATGATCTTTTAAACACAGTATTCATTATACTACTGGCATCAGAAATCCTTTCGTGTTTTTCAACGCAAATAAGAACATCTCAGTTATGGAGGTTACATTTACAAATACCATGGAAGCACAATTAAGAACAAGCAAATATATGAAAAACAGAAATCTGAATAGTGATCAGATTTCATGGGGTTAAGAATTTGATCATGAAGGACACTTTCTGCTTAGTGTGTAATGGAGGGTAAGGTGTATTTATTTACTTATTTAAGGTGTCTTTATTTACATAATGTGTAAACTTTCAGTGTGTACTGATTCAGTAATTAGAAGTCTGGATGCTACAGTTACCACAAATAACAAAAATAAATAAGAATCATCCAGATGCATTTTTCTTTTGTGCACCTTTTTTTTTTCCCCCCATTTTATCTGACTTAATTTTTTAATTCCCTTTGTATGAGGCCAGAAGTCCAAACCACCTAGCTATATCACTGGCAAAATAAGTCATACGACATGCTCAATTTTTAGAGTCATTAGCTATCTGCAGACATCATCTTAAGTAAAAAAAAAAAAAAAAAAAAAAAAAAAAAAAAAAAAAGAAAAAAAGGAAAAAAAAATAAAGAGAAAAAGACAGAATATATTTGAGAGTAAAAAGCCTCTGTGGGTGTTGATGGAAGTATATGGAAGAAACCAGCAAGAACAGTGGATAATGGAAGATTGCTTGTGCAGGTAGTGGGCTTATCTATATGACAAATTGATGAAGAATGAGGAGGAAAACTATGTTGATTTAATGCTGGCAATTTGAAGCATAGGCTGCACAGCTGTTTCAGACAGAAATACCAAGATAAATTCAGAAGCAACCCTTGCTCTGACAGATTAATAAAATACCAGGAATCATTTGAGCTTTTTAAAGGAAGGGATCACTAAAGAGCCCTCTGAATACCCAAGATATTGCACATAAGAATAAAGGAATGGCTCATCCAGCCCTTGCCTGCCTGTTATCAAGAACACACTTTAAACTGATAGCCAAGCTTTTCTACCAGACATGAAAAATATTAGAAGTGAAAAAGAATAAAGTGAACATCTGCTATTGCTACAATTTTAGGAAAAATCTGGCAATGGTAGAGCCTTCAATGAGGAGACCGAAGAATGGCTTACCTAAAGTAAGAAAAATACATTATACTGGGTCTTATGTTTGACCTTATGCTTTTTAAGCTTGTTATTAGCAATAGGAATATTTATCTAGCAAATGGCAAAACTAGACGTTTTATAACTTAAAAAGAGGCAAATTGACTTATCGTAAACATTTGCACTGCTGCTTTAATTGCACCTGTGAATGTTGAGCTCTTCATTGTCCGATGAAATGAGAGAGACTACATTTCCCAGGAAGAGGGCCCTGGACAATTTTGGTTCTGCCAGGAGTTTAATATGTGGTTTGCATGCTCACAGCTAATAATGTCAGTATAACCCTACCACTAGAAAATATATTCTAGCACATTTTAAGTAAACAGCTACTCGTCTGGATTTTTGAGAGGATTTAATTGACATTTTTATTTAATTCCAGGCAATTCAGCATTCTCAGAAAACTGGTCTGCTCCAGAACCCTTTGGAAAAAATAGTATGGATTAATTTACATATCAAGAGAACAGAGGTGAGAGTTAGTCCACAAAATGGTTTAGGTCAGAAGGGACCTCTGGCCCTTCGCTGGGAGAGAAGATCGCTATGGAAGAATGCTTAATGAAGTGGTAAGGCTGTAGGGTGGCATTAAAAGAAAGTTAAGGAAAAAAAAAGTGGCTTTAGTATCCCTCTCCTCTTCTCCCAGAAGAAGAGATTATTTCTATGGAATACTTCAGTGTGATGGCTCACTGATGAATTATTCACAGGAAGGTAGGACTCGCTTTCTTTCCCAGGGGTTACAGCAATGTCAAGTGAAAACATGTCAGTCTGCCAAGAAATACCAATGGTGTGGAATAATTCTACTGGAGATGACACAATCGCCACCTCTAATGATACGAGTGCTTTTGGTGAGTGTATCTGAACATTCCTGCAAAGGATGCCAAACATTACTAATAATTTGTTATTTAATTTTGGGAAAACTGGAAGATTAAATTAGCTCCAAGCAACTTCTACATCCATATATTTTTAATTTTGCAGCATTGCCTAAACTTATTATAATTGCATAGTCCTCTTCCAGCAGTATTTTTAGCAGTATAGGCACTGTAAGCACTAATTTTAACAGTGAAATAACCCATCTTATAAAAATGTCCACCACTCCCCATCCCAGTTCTATGAGGAATTGCTCAGGTCTCAGTACAGTGGATTATCCCAGAAAGTTTGGAAGAGCACACATCATGAAGGGTAAGAGTCACTTGTGTTCTGGTATTTGGCTGGAGTCTTTAGCTGTCCTATTTTTCTTGCAGTGTCTGTAGATGTAGTACAGAAAATGTGGTATTTAAGATGCTTTTGGTCAGGCTGTTGGTTCTATTGGTCAGGAAGGAATTTCTTTTATTAGGGAACCTCTCTGGTGAAGGCTTCCTGTGGTTTTACACCTCACTCATAATAGCATTGCTTAAATAGAAATGTTTTATTCTGCTAAACAAATAGCAATTTACAACTTAATTTATGCTTAGTGCTAGCCCAAGGCCTAAAGCACTTACCTTCCAGGACAAAACCTGAAATTCCTCTAGTGACCTTGATTCTTATGGGAAGAATACCTTCTTCGTAATCTCTCACTCATTCTCTCAAAAAAAAAAAAAAGTTAAGATCACTTAATGGAGTTAGCTGCATCCATAAATCAGCTGGAAGAGAGTCTCACAGGAACTCCAAAACTTGTGTTCCAAACCTGTATTAAGTCCTTGGTACTCCACATGAGAAAGTAGTAACCATCAACCTAAATCCATGCCTGTGCAAACCTTGATCTGCCCATTCTGTGACAAAACTAAGTTATGGGCATGGAATTAAGGAGTAGCCTGACCCATGCTCAGACACCTTAAAAAAGATACCCAGTATTACCTGAAGGTACAATTTGTTCAGAAGTGTTCAAGCCCACAGATGTGGTAAAATGGGATTAACCTAAGAAAAGCCTGGTGCCTTTGCAGGAACAAGAAGGATTCCCTCCAAAATTTCTGTTAAAACCCTCAAAGTCAGCCTAATGCACCTATAACCTTCTAGATCATATTTCCTTCTCCTTAATCACTGTGCATCTGCTGTCATGTGGTACCAGGTATGAGTTCATAAGCCAGCTCCTTTCTTCTTCTGGTCAAGAAACAGGTGATCACCACCCCTCTCTGGGTCAAGATTTTCACATCTTTATTTCAGTTACAATGATTTTGAATTTAAAGCCTGTTAACACATTCCTATTAAGTAACTTCTATTTCCCACCACAGTCAGCATGGCCTGTCTAATGAGGTCAGAATAAAACATTTCCTTAGTTTTTAAGGTCATACTTTAAGCCTCTGAACAGTGCTCCCATGCTCTTCCCAGTGGTTTGTTTCTGTGAGTGCTTACTTTAGGCTGGGTAACTTTATCATGCTTAATGTCCACTGTAAGGTCTAGCTAGCTCTGCTTGGCATTTTTTCAGTCCACCTTATTCCTAGACACCTTCACCTCTTTCACATAGATTTCTGTCAGCCCTTTTTGCAAATCTTTTTTCATCTAGAATATCCTCATTACTTACGTGAAACCTTAAAGTTGGCCTCCAATTGATGGAGTGAAAACAAAACAAAAACAAGCAAAAAAGTCAGCTATTACCAGCAGAAATAAGCAGTATTCTTAGCATCTGATCACCCAGCTATATTGAAGAACATGAAGGACTCCCACCTGTGGGGCTGCCGCACCATCTGGTCACAACTGCTGGTGGCATTGAATGCTTTAACCATGCATAGAACATTAGAATATAACACCTTTAAGAAGATCCCTTTTGGTAACCAAATCCAACCCAACAATATCCTACAGACTCACAAAAAAATAGAATTTTACAAGCCATCCCTCCCTGATTTTGAAATGCTTTAGATCCCAACAGAATAGCCACACTATTGTTACTTTTATCTACCACAGATTAACATGCAATTCTATCCTTTGATTGCTACATCCCATTCCAGACCTCAGTTTTCCTCCAGCTCAATATATATGCACAAAAGCATTTAAATTTGTTCCTTGACCATTAGCCATTTTATTCAGATTACTCAAAATCCTCCTGCTGGTTATAGCACCTAAGTGCAACCCTGAAGCACAGGACTGGCTTGCTGCTCTTCCCTGCAGCAGGGCTGGCTGCACTTCCCTCGCCAAACATCCAACCCTGCCCTCCCAGACACACAATGGCTGCTTCCACTCAGCTGCAGAGACCTGACAAGCACTGCTGGCACTTGTCGCTCATGGGTGCGCCCATTGGAGGAGGACTGGCAGAACAAGGAACACGTCCTTCAGAGCTGTAGGAGCTGGGCAGGCTGGCCTCCTTGACTACTGCTATCCACAGCATTCTCTTCTCGCTCTCTCTGCTCCTGCTTGCTGCTAGCTCCTTCATTGCTGGAATACACTTGAACGCACCTATTCTGTTTATGGGAGGTAGGTTTGGCAGTCCAAAAAGCTGTCTTACCCTCCATTTCTCCGTTTCAGACTCATTTTACCCATTATGTCAGTCTCCAAAAGCAGTTTCCAAATGCTATTTCCTCATTTTCAGCTTTCTCAGTATGCAGCAGCATATTTCATTATTTACTTTTCGATCAATTGCGAGATAATTTGTATCCAGCCCACTCATATGTTGGTTACCTAAAAATCAACATTCATTTTTAAATGGGCATAATTTTGTTCTAAAGCCATTAGCATTTCAGGCCGTCCTGTTACTGGCCACTCATTCCTTCTGCTTCTGTACTGAACTTACAGTACCTGTTTTTCTGTACTATAAAAATAATAACGCTTTATTCAACAGATCATACTTCAATATGTTGAGTATTCAACATATTAAATGGGATTATTCAAAATTTTTCAGCTGGACTTAAATTAATGGCTGTTATGCTTGTTTTACTGTCTCCTTTTGCCTCCTTTCCCCACATCTATGAGGCAGGTACTCGTGTTCAGGTGTGCAGGTAAAACTAAGGATAAAGGCAAAAGGCATCCACACACCGGCAGCACATCCTCATGGGAACCTCAGGCCAATTTCTTCATTGTTTTATGAGTAATTTGCATTGGTTCTGCTGTAGCACAGGAATCACAAATCCTGTTGGAGGCTGTTCCTAAAGCCCTAAAAAGACATAGAGATATCTGAAGAGATTTGCTCCAACCCACCTGATAACTCTTACTGGGCAGAGAGAAGAGCTGAAGGCAAGGATGGCCTTGCGCTCCAGCACAACATCCAAAACATTTGTGCTGCTGTATCTGTACAGGGCCTCAGACAGAAACTGTAAGGCTTACTAGGAATTACAGGAGGTATTTAGGGAATCGCATTGAAGTCTCCTGTATCTCGCATTATTCCTCCTGGCAGCCTAAATGGCTTTCTGAAACACTGAGATGCAAATTCACATGAAGGCACTACTCAACTGTTATAACCCAATGAAACGCTGAAGCAACTCCCAGCTGATTCAAAAACTGAGTTTACCCCCGTGACCCTTTCCCCTATGCTCAGCTACTGAGTGCTACATCAGCAGAGCTTGCCCACCAGTTTAAGAGAACCTAGAATGTATGAACTGGAGTTCCCTCTCAAGCAAACCCAAAAGTCCTCTCACAGGTATATGGAGAATGGACCCTTCCCACCAACTGTTCGCTGCTCATTGCTGTGTCTAGTAAATGTCTGTTTTCCTCATGTACACCACCTAAGAACAAGAACAGCTACTGGCCTAAAACTCTAGCCTGTTTCATATACAAATTTGAAATGTTAATAATTTGGTAGCTTAAATAATTAAGCCAATTTAACAAGGAACTCTTACAGAGCATCAACTACTGTAGCATATACGGCCACAGGCTAAAAAAATGTTATCTAGTAAGTAGTCATTTGCTATCTTAAGCAATGACACAAAAAAAAACTTACTCTGTTTCGGCTTCAGAAGTTTAGTACAGCAAAACAAACAAACAAAAAACAAACATGAAAACCATGCAGCTTGACTTCACAGATAAGGAAAGCAGAGTTATACACCTAAAGCAGAAGGAACTGACCTTTCTAGTTCTCCTATATTCCTTCCTCTTCCCACCTTTTTTCTTAAAAAAAAAAAAAAAGTCAACAGCATCCATCTAGCAAATGCTTGTCAGAAAGAACTTTCATATATTTACAAGTTCATCCAGTGTAACAGGGATTTAATTCCTAGGAGCTGGGAGGTACACCCACTCTTCCCTACAGTTTTCTCTTGCCTCAGAGTTTTTCTTTTTCTGTCTGTGGAAAACAAGTGGCAGTGCAGCCCACCAGAGCACAGTATCCCAAGACCACAAGTCCATCCACAAACCTCACTTAAAACACAAGTTCTCTTGTGAATCAAAATCTCAAGTGCTCTGCTACCAACATCACCCTTAAGTGCAAACTCAGTGGAAGAAAACATGGATCTAATTCCATTGTTTCCCCTCCAAGATGCAGACAAATTCGGTATTTCACATTTTCATGACTCAAAAGAAAACTGCTAAGAGCTATTAAATCAGAGCAAACTGCAGGAAGCATCTGACTACTTGTGCCACTGCTGGAAATCACATCTGTTGGAGTATTTCCTTCCTGATCTGGTCAAGAACTCAAGCAGCTGCAGCCAACCACATTGTTCAAAGTCGCACTGTGTCTTGGATCATGTCTTGGCATAAAAACCTTTAAATTTAAATTGTTTCCTCAGCTATTCCCCAGCATTTGGCACTGGTGCCCCTCAGTACTCAACAAACAGTCTCCAAAATCCTTCACAGTGCAAAGCCACCAAGCCATCCTGAGAGGAAATAAAACAATTTTCTTCATAGGGCTACAAAATCAATGAAGTCTACCTTTCTGTTTTCTTGTGTGCTCTGCTACATCTCAATATACAGCTCTCCCCCCAGACACATCACAAGCCTTAGCTAATCCTAAGCAACATGCAGTGGTGAGAGACCAGGGAGTAGCTGGTTCTTTGTACTTCATTTGTTCTGAACATAAGGACACAAATACCATCTGGCACTTCTCTGCCCACAAGGAGCAACTGATACTTTTTAAGCACACAGCCCTTTCGGCATGCTTAAATATGAAATAAAGGGCTAACAGCAGAAGAGCTGCCCACTGTTCTACTGGTTTTGCCTAAGTAAGGGGTAAGAGATCAAGCTGGAATGTAAGCAATATTCTTTCATCTACAAATCCACCTTGGCTCTGTTTTGGGGTTAGGTATCTCTTCTAATGGCATTGAAACAATTTTAAGCTAATTAACAACTTTATAGCAAACCCTGCAAGGAGAAAAAATATATTCTGGTGGACCAGAACTGCCACGTTACCACACAAAGGCTTTTCCACATCTTAATATTTGATAAGGAAGCTATTCTAAACTGTTGTAAACACAACTGTTTCCATTCCAGGGTTGATGTCTTCAATGCTGGGCAAGGTCAGCATTCACAAAGTACCCTAACATTACCCCTTTATATTTTTCACTTACTCATAAGCCTGCTTCTCTGTCTAACCATATAATCTCATGACAGACATTGCTCTTTTGGTCACTTCTGAACCTCACAAGTTTCAGATTTTTAAAACAACCTCAGCTATTGACTTGCATCATTCCTTTGCAAGGAGTAAATAACAAACTGACAGTAGCCTTTGTCTTATAGATTAAAAAAAAAAAAAAAAAATCCCCTGCAATCCACAAAGTAAATTCAGAATGTACACCTGAAGACACTTCAGCTCCCCAGCAGGCTGTAGTTGTTTACTTAACCTGGATATTGATTGCAGTTAGACTGCTGGCTCACTTCTTCCAGCTGCAATTTTCATTTTGGCAGTTTCACAAACATCGCTTAGAATTCCTCTCCGCAGCTGCATTGTTCGCATTCTTTCCTCTGGGTCATAATCCACTATCCAGGACTATACTTCTATTTCTGCATTACTACTTTTTTTTTAAAAAAAAAAAACATTTTCTGATCTTTGCAGAACAAAAAGGGGCAGTTTATACCCAGAATGACCCTGAGCCACTGCACTTCGCAATTAATATAGCACATAGTTTTGTGGAATAACTCAGTGACACACGATAAAAATGAGAGACTGTGGCAGTGTAGCTGTAGGACATGCTTTCCACATGCTTTATGGATGACTCTACACACACAATTTTCTATCAGAATATATTAGTGTTAATGATTAGTGTTAATCAGGTCCATGTAAATCATAATTTTATGTCAATATTTCAGTTTAAAATTTAAGGACTAATAAAAAACCCTTCATATCAAAACTTTCTTCTTAGACACCCCACTAGTAATAAACTAAAACAAGAAAGACACAAAGATTCTGTCTAGACGAATCTGATAAAAATCATGAATACAGCTCCCATCTTTTTTAAGGTGACTGAAACCGTGTGCAAACAATAAAGACTGCTAAATCTTTGTGAAGTGTTTCTGTAAAGACTAATAACCACCGACATATGACAAGCCCTGGACCTAAGAGGTCAGACAAATGATCACCTGGGCTTAAGCTTAATACAGTAAATTAATCTTAAAATGACTGCACCACATCTGGATGTCAAGTTTCCTTCAACTCTAACAGTACTTCAGCAATATTTTTCATATGCAAAAGCCCTGAGTTTTTTTTTTTTTTTTTTTTTTTTTTAAATTCCTTTGCTGTGGTGACTTTGCTAGATACAGGGGCTGGATGGAAACTTCTACTCTCCTTCCAGTGGTAACACTTCTCAGAGGAACTCCCAGTGAAAGCAATGCATATTGTCTACACGGGATCCAGAGGGGGTCCTGACTTACTCCTCCTACACCTTTTTAATTGTCACCGTAAACAAACTGGTCTCTAATTTCTTTACTTTTTGTTGGACCCACATTTTGACGAATCTGCTTTCTCCTGTTTCCAAATACACAGTAGAAACAATCAGCCAGCCTCAGTTCACCAGAATACAGGAGAAATAGTAAATCCAAGATGAGGAAATATCCGGACCGTGTCCCTGGCATCACACAAGACTTTCAGGACACCGCTGGATGCTGTGGGCAGGACGTGGCTGCCTGGGCACAAGGTGCGCAGTGCCATGTGAAGGTCTGTGAAGCTTCCCTGCCTGCAGCCACCTCGGGCATCTGATGGCAGCAGTCCCGGTCTGTGTTACTAGATGATAAGGCTGCAGTCTGATTTTAATTTCTGGATTTTAAAAAATAAAATCTTCTGTACCTTACTTTCAACATTCCATTAGGTCCAGTGACCTCCGCGACACAATCCCCAGATTCATTTGCTCAGCCTATTTCCATGTTAGGGGATTCTTACCATGGAACAAACAGGTTTGTGGTGCACTTGCAGAGCATGTGAATTGCACTGCAACAGCTGAGATGCTTAATTCTTCAGCTTAAGTGGGTTACAAACAGACATCTGTCAATGCATAGCATTCACATCAGTTGCTGTCATTTCTTTCCAGTTATTTAGCAAACAGGACCACACCTAAGCATAAACAGGTTGAATGTGGGTCCAGTATTAATCTCCTCCCTTTTACCTAAAGTTCAGAGCTCCCAAACCAGACATCAAGAAAAGTGAGATATGTCAAATGCATTTATCAAATTAATCTGATAGGCCTTTGGAGGTATGTTAAATATTAATACATTTCTTGGATACTTTTAGACTCAGAGGTACTCTAATATTTCATGCCATAAAGTATAGATTGCTAAACACACTTTTCATCAAAAAATGAGAACAGCAACAATTACTTTGAAACATGAAACTATTCCTTTAACAGAAGAGATAATGCTAGATCAAAACAGACTGACTCTGACAACTGTGCAAAGTATTACAAAAAAAAAAATCAATGCTTTCATATCCAATGAAGCTTAGCAACTGTTTTTAGATGTGGTAAAAATTATGAAACCCAGTAATGCTTTACCTGGAATATTTTCATGTCTAAAATCTGGCAGAGACTCATAACTTAAAAGAGTAGCAAGTCTCCAGATATTGATCAGGGCTTTGCACATCTACAATGTCATAAAAATGATCTGCAGCTATAAAAAAAGATAACGTGATTATGAGTACACTATACTGTAATTTCCTTTGGGCAGTCAGAAAACAGGGACAGTCTGACAGTCTGTGAAATAAACAAGCCTGGCAGTGGGCTGACATGCATCATCTTACAACGTGCCAATTAAAGCACCTTCTATTCTTAAGATAGGAACAACAACAACGAAAAACAATAGAGCAGAACAGTTACCTTTCAGCCAAAGCACAGCAGGCAGCTGAAAAGCTAAGCATCTCACACCTTATCCAAGAGCCTTAAAGCTCTGACTCAGTGGCCGGTTCAGGCATGGCACACAAATAGTTAACCTTATTTTGAGTCATTATGTGGCACTTACTATTAAGCTTGCTCTACTAAAGGTATGATACAAAGGTCAGCCCTTAACTCACCATCAAAATATCTTCTGCGTGTGAACGTGGAAACTTCTGCTTCTACATTAGACAACCCTGACAAGAATTCTACTTGACAACGCATTTCAGACCTAGAAAACTGTGCTCATTTGCGTCAAGGTGGTGAATGTCAGCAGATTTATTAATGTGCTTATTATTTGCACTTCAGTGGTGGAACAGAGTGAAACATCGCGAGCCCTCCATACCCCCGACTGCCTGGCTACGGAGGAGACGAAATAAAACAAGATTTAATCCTGTCCATATCACCATGCGTCTGGTGAAACTCAGCAAGTCCATGTTAAGTATTCAAAGTGGTGTTGTGGCCTAAGGGGATCACATGCAGCCTGCACATGAGAGCGAAGCAAGAGCTCAGTTCTGCTTCGGTGTTTGTAAATTTAATTCGTTCAAGAAAAAGCAACTCTGGAAAGGATTACCAGCTGGGATCAACACTTAGCAAAGAAACTGAGAAAATGCAAGCAGGAATAATATTGACATTTTTGTAATACAAAATAGCTTTTTAGGCTTAAGTGAACAAATAAAAGTTGGAGGCAATTGCAGCTCAGCCCCAGCATATGTGAATGCCCTGCTCAGTGCTCCCGAGTAGGAGGGCCTGAAACAACTGAACATTTCACAGAATTTCATAGCAGCTGAACAGTTACATAGAAGACACCGTATTTTTACAAAATACTAACATTTCCTTACAAAGATATGGTTGAGTATTGTCTCAGTGCAATAACTATTTCTTTAAACAAGCAAAGCAATAATATTAATGCCATGAAGACCGACATATTGACCCTTAACTACTGCCAAGATCTAATTCAACAGGTTCAGGGAAGGACATTTGTGGATAAACACGTAAATCCCAGGTGCTCTGGAAACACGGAGCTTGTCGGCATACATGTGTACACACACACACTGCAGTGAACAATAACCAAGACATACAGCAATGCACTTCTGAAATGACAGTGCAAGAGAAACCTGTAGATCCCCTCTGCTGATGGTAGCCCTGTATTTATGCTACCTGGGAGGAACCACCTGGGAGGTGGGGAGGGCAGGTGGGGGTGATGGCAGAATGGTTCCCTGCTTTGGTTCAGCACCAGCCCTTGTGATGATTACAACTCCTAGTGACTGTCATACGCAACGCCCGTTTTCCCAGAGCAAAGGACAACGAATACCTTTCCCTCACAGATTGGTACTTCAAATACAAAGCACAGAAAGATAAGCACTGCCAGCAAGCAATCTAAAAATACGTCTTGTTAAGCTTGATTAATGAGATAATAAAGAGCTATAAAAAGGAAAAAAAAATCCAATTAGAGTATATTCTGAGATTTCTCTCCAACAGAAATAAAGAACCCAAGAGAATGGTAAAACTTTGAAAAATTAGTATGACAGAGATGACAGCCTTAGTGCTCAACACTACAGTACATCAGTTTTATACTTCCTTTGACTGGCTGTCCGTTATTTATCACCCCTAATGTGTGGTGTCTGGATTTCTTATCCCCAGTAAGTTTCCTTTTATTCTGTTATTGCCTCAGAAGTATAACACCTGAATTCAAATATAAACACATTAAAAATGTGGTATTTTACAGGCTGTAGGCACTTTTTTTCAGAAACCTTGCAGGCCTCTGGCACTTAAAAAAAGGTGAAATACATACAAATCCAAAAAGGATACAACTCTCATCCATCAGCTGTACGGAGGAGTAGTCAGAGAACACGCTGGCTGCACCTGTCTTACCGCTGATGTATGAAGAACAGATTAGAAAGGGAAGGTACCCGCTGACACCCGTTTCCCATCACTACCCGGTACGTGAGGGCAGCCAGAGGACGGGGAGGGAGCAGCACGGACACGGGAAGGCCCCACCCCAGGCGGGCGGGCGGGCTGTGGCAGCGCCGCAGCGCCACGGGGCCGAAGCT
>VXAV01003309.1:86511-99434 GCA_013399715.1 Alectura lathami
AAAGCTTTAAACCACATTATTATTTTTAGAAATTTTAAAAATGTATGTGCAAGTAAACATAGTATGTTCTGGTTTTAGGAACTCTCCTCACACAAGAAGCAGGGTCCTGGTTTGCTGAGCAGAATGGGACAGACTGTAAGAGCTGTAGCATCCTCAGTAAGAGGAGGAGTTAAAAATCGTCCTGAAATGTTTACAGAAATGAATGATTACATGGAAACATTTAGTCACAAAATAAATGTACTGGACAAAATAGCTCATAGAATTTACAAGGAAGAAAGGGGTAAGTAAAAAATATATTTTTTCTGGATTTAAGTAATGAATATATTGGAAAATGACTTGGCGTAAACAGTAAATTGTTTTCATTGTGCCAAGCAAAATACTTCTTTCAAGCAAGCAGAGAAAAAGGGAGAATTGTATTTATACTGTGCTTTCCATAATGGTCATTGTTCTGGCAGATCTTCAAGTTAATTGAATAACTTGGTAATAGGGAAGTTTTGAACACATCATTGGCCTGCTTGAAAAGGAACTTAAAAAGAAGAAAACATAACAAGTATGCCTGTCTTTTTATCGTGCTTATTGGAGAGCTGCATGACCTTTTGTTTTGTATTTTGAGTGGGATGTAAAGAGTCACAGGTTTCTATGCTGTCGTGTACCGGCATAATGCAGATTCAGGGTCTCTAAATGTTTCTTTTTTAGTTTCATTCCGCACCTTTTTAATGTGTTGACCAAGTATATTATTTTTTAGGAGCGTTACTGATGGCAATAGTTTCTGTCATGGGGAACTGTGCCTGTTAAAGTTTTCTTGAGAAGAATTACCTGAGCTCATATTTTTCCTTGTGTAACAGCAGTTTGCACACCCACTTCAAACTCCAAATTATTAACTTTTGGAGCTTGACCCTGATCTCAGACTAGGTCTGTTGATTACAATTTCTACTGGTCAGCACTTGAGGGATGTTATTGTATATGTAATAGAATTTGAAGTGCTGCGCTGTGTTCTGTAGTAACTGAGACCTTGTGCTTCGGTGTGCAGAGCCAGATCTCAGCATGTCCTCGCGAAGTTGGAGGGGTCTTATGAAAGGGAAATACATCTTGCTGAAAAGTGTTCCTTTTGATAGAGTTCATTCCAGTGGAAATAGCTGGCTGAGGTCTTTAGGTTCAAGTCATCCGTACCAAAATATTCCTTGGAAAACCTTACGAATTTTGACATGCTCCCAAGTGCTGCTTAATGTATCTTCTTTCTAGATTTTCCAAATAGCAATCGGCAGAACAGTGCAGGGCGCACTGATGGGGACATGACCCGTTGATAGCTGTGATTCAGAGAATATTCCTGCTTGTGATAGTTTAACATGAGAGTCTTAATTACATATTCCGTGGAAGCTTTTTTGTTGAAGTTTTTAAAGTAAACATTGAATTCTTCATGGCACACAGCTGTTTTGCATCTTTTGTTGGACATTTCTTCAATATAAACGCAATTGTGATAAAATTATGTTTTTGATACATGAAAATGAGTTCACAGTACCCTTCTGTTACCATCCAGCTTCCAGGTCATATCCAGCCTTGCCCAAGTTAAGTAGTACCAAACATGACAGTGAGTTCTGGGGCTTATTTTGGGCCTTCCACAAGTTATCATCACTTAGACTGGAGACATAAGAGAAGCAATTCTTAAAGTATCCATCTATTTAGATTAATAAAAACTTCTAAAGGAGATAGCAGATGCAGATCTGGAGTGAACTTCATTGGGTTGTCTGCACCTTTTAGGGCTTGCTGCTAGTTTTGGTAACCAAGGCAGGATTCAGGGATGTCCCGTAGCAGTGGAGGCGAGGGCGGTAGAAGCAAATCAGCCTGACTGCTGCCGGAGCTGCTATAGCTCCTGTCCCTCCCAGTGAAGACAACATGAAGTAACTCAGCTCATTGTGTGGTCTGAATACAACCCCTTGGGTCTACCTGAGTATATGTGTCCTTTTAACATGGCTGGGGCACTTTTGCTGATGGATTTCTGGGAACTATTTAATTACAGCAAATTCACTGATTAGTTTATTCATAAACCATGAACTGCAGTTTACTTTCTCGGTCATTTGAGCAAATTAAACATTAGCCCTGGTTTCTTGCTGCCTTCACAGTAAATACAAGGTTGCAATTAGCATCACTTAGACATCTGTTAGTGAACAAAAGACTAATCTGTGTATATGTTCCTGTTAAGAGTATTTTAATGAAATGAAGGAATATGGCCCCATCCACACACTTTGGTCAGCATCAGAAGAAGATATCGCAGACTCCCTAAAAGGCGTCGCCAGCTGCATTGACAAGTGTTGCAAAGCTACAGAGAAACGCATGGCCGGGCTCTCAGAAAGTCTGCTGCCAATCATACATGAATATGTTCTCTACAGTGAAATTCTGATGGTAAGGTTTCATTAAGCATTGCTTATGGCAGTATATGAAGTTTGGCTTAGGCCACTCACACACTCTACAAGAGAGTTTGCAACTGATGAAAATGATTTTGCAGCCACTCTGTTAACTGCTGTAAATGTGCACAGCACAGGATAGCTGTCCCTTAGCAGAGAATCTGGTTTGTCCTGTTTGCAAGAGGCACCCATTTCAGATGAGAACAGCTTAGTAGTTTTGTGTGACAGGGAGCCCTGGGTAGCAGTACAAAGTCTGGTTTTAGAGCTGTGTGTTGTAGTAGAGGGGCAGGAACACAGAAAGGTTCAAGGAACAGTAGTTTAGAAAGACCTCTTCTGACACTGCTGAAATATGCAGTCATCTAGTAACAGATTGTGTGTGGGAGAAGGTGTGGAGAGGTTTTTCCTTTTCTAGGAGATGTTCCTAAATTATGTTTTATTTTTCTAGAACGGCAGGGAACTTCCAGTCCCTGTGCCATTACATAAGCCTGTTTTAATTTCTGCGATAAGCTGATGCTCAGTTCCCTCTATGTACATATTTTTCTTACACTTGGAGAGAATGTAAAAAATTTGTCCTGATAGAAAAGCAATATAATTCAAAAACGGACTTCAGCATGTCAGAATTCCTACTCTGCTGCCTTCAGAAAGCAGAAAATGTCAACAAATATGTCTTTGTTTAGGATTTGCCATCCCAGTGCAAGCTGCAGTGTCTGTTCCTGTGTCTCTGCTGCGAACCCAGCTCAGTGCAGCAGTGTCTGAGCAAGGACTGAGTGTGCTACAGGTTGTGTGTAGGGCAAGGCCCAAGTTAACTCAGCCTTTGCTGGCACTGTGCAGGGCATTGTCCATTTTTCAATAACGTTTAGCTACTGAAGGGCTAAAAACTACTGCTGCATGGACTAGTCCTTAAAACAAGCTTCACTGAAAGAGGGACCATGCAAAAGTTTTTTATGATAAAGGTGAAGCACTGGAAGAGGTTGCCCAGAGGTGGGTGCCCATCCCTGGAGACCTTCAAGATCAGGCCGGACCAGGCTCTGTGCAACCTGTTCCAGCTGTAGGTGTCCCTGTGCACTGCAGCGGAGTTGGACTAGATGGCCTTTAACAGTTCCTTCCAACTCAAGCAATTCTGTGATTCTATGCAAATGTCCCGTATCTCACAGGCTGTATTATTTAAATGTACATGTAGGTAGGTGGCAATAGGTATTACTTTGCTTAAAGGTATGAAGAGATTACTATCTTTGCAAATTGCAATATTTCCTTCTCTCCTCCAATTCTTATTTTTCAGGACTCATACATCTGTTACCTGTGAGCCTTTTCATCCTTCATGCTATTGAAGAGATACTGCCTTTTAGTCTGCAGCTTGGCTCACCCTTTATAGGTCCTCCTTTTGTGCCTAGTATGGAGAAATTTCTCTGTACAAACTACAGAATGACTTCCTGGCTCTTAATGCACAACATTGCAAGTTTCTGTTGCTCATTGCTTTTCTGTTTTGTTTTGTTTTGGTTGGTTGGTTGGTTGGTTTCTTTTTATTTCTGGTTGCAAGATCCAAGTGCTTGCAATGCAGTATTGAGCTGCCACAAGGCCCATGAGGAAAATCTTGCTCCACTAACCCATTCCAGTTCAAACACTGGTCTTTTTCTTTCATTCGCCTTTTTTTTTTTTTTTTTCCTGTAACTTACTTCCCTCTCACAGCTTGAAGAGGGGGCTAGTAATACTAAAAATACAACAGGTGAGGTCACACACAAGTAAAACCTGCTTTCAAGGGTGTGTTTAACCCCTCATCACTGTTACTTGTATGTGTTGCTGCAAGAAGGAGGCGTGGTCAGTACAATGGATTAGTCCTTGTATTTTCCAGTGCTGGGAGTTCAGCCTAAAACTGAGGAGAGAGGAATTCACAGCTAAATATTTGCATCTAGACCAGCTCCTTTCTAACTGACTGACAGCAGTGACAGAGCAAATCTGGAGAGTGTAACTCTGTCCTGCTGCGCTTCAGGGTTCAAACTGCAGCAACAAGTTGGCTATGGGTCCACATACAATTATTTGAGGATCTTGTGGCAGAGTAGCCTTAAATATTATACAAAATATTATAAAAATATAATAATATGTTTATAAAACACAGTCCCTCTGTCTGCCATTGGAAAAGGAGAGACTATACAACTTGCCTATAGCTGTAACACATGAATATTAAAATCATTGTTTTTTTGTAATTTAAGAATTATTTGTGATACAAGTTGGTATAAAGGCAATACAAATTTTAAAAAAGGCAAAATAAATACTAACAAAGCGAAAAATACTAAAACAAGAGAAAGCACTTGTAACATGATGCACGGCTCTTCCAGACCTATTTATTTTGCTTCTGTGCTCACAGCTAAACATTTTCTATATTTATCTAAATAAAAGATATTCTGGGCTATTTAAAGGTAAATTTATATGAGTATGAACTGCTAATGTATTACTTAGAGCTGTCCAAAGTCATTTTTCTACTGAGCTCTGTTCAAAAAGAAACATTGAAAAATTATTTGAAAATTCACCTGCTAATTTGTATGCAGTTTTTTACATTGTGCTTGTTGAACTGACAAGATATCAGAGAGAACACAGTCAAATAAGACAGCCAAAGAAGCAGAGCTGCTTGGGTCCTGCACCTTGCCCTATGCTAGAGGTAGATACCGAAAATCTGTTTAGTATACGCGGAAGAAGCAGTAAAAACAGTTGTGGCAAGGTAATGTAAGAGGATGGTTTTCGATTTGTAATTATATTTGTCCTCCTTTTGATTATTTCTTTAAAAAGACTAATGCTTTCTATGAGATGAGCACACCTGAGTGATGAGGAAACTAAGGCAAAGAGAAATGTGTAAGATGTGCTCAAGGTCTCATTCCCTTCGCTTTCTAATTACTTTTGGACGTTATGCTAAAAATCTAATACCTGTAAGAGTTTTAGAGGGGGAAATAATTACATATACTTAAAATAAGTACATACATCAATGTTACTACAGCTATCATTTTTATGATAATTTTATCTGATTTTACTGAACTACAGTAAAATAAGTCAAATAAGATACTACTGTACGCAAGACTTCACAAACTCATGTTGCTTTTTCAAAATCAATATATTGCAGGTTGAGCTGATACTAAGTTAACTGCTGCTGCTGTTTTTTCATACACTTAGCAATGATACTTCCAACCTAACCCATTCTATGATTCTATGAGTCTATGATACCATATATGGCAAATTCTTGTGGCGTTGATTTGGATTTACAAAGGCTCTTGAAAAAACACTTAAGATAAAAGGTAGATACTGAAAATTAAGTCTTCGTTATGTTTTTTAATTTTTTTTGAGGAAAGTACTTGTATCATGCCAAAATTCTTGAATTGCGTCTTGTTAATTTAGTAATTATCCACGTTGTTTGATGGTTTTCTGAGTTTATGGCCAGAATTTAGTTTTACTTCTTTTTTTTATTATTATTATTTTTTATTTGAAGGGTGTTTTGAAAAGGAGAGACCAAATTCAAAGCGAGCTCGATTCCAAAGTTGATGCTTTAGCCAATAAAAAGGCAGACAAGGATCTGGTGAGTATGGCTTTGTACACAATGCTGAAATCTTCCAGGCCTTACTCTAACTGCAAAAGATGAACCCCCTGAAGAAAGCATGGCTTGTGAAGCTGCGCTTTGTAACTGTGTGGTGCCTCCACATGTCCCATACTTCTGAGAAAGCTTGCTCTTTGCAGGTACACGTGCCAGGCAAAGGCAGGCATGAGCAAAACTTCAGTGGGTAGGCAGCTACAGCAAACGATTGGGAGCACTGGGCATTCCTGGGTTGTGTTTTGTCAGTACAGGCAGTACAGTGGTTTATTTTTAACATTTCTCTTTACTTGCACATTGGGAGTTAAAAGAAAGTAAGATGTGCAGCAGTGCTCTTGTAGCTGCTGCTCTGTTGACATAAGAGAGGAAGAAGAGGTAGAAGGAGCAAAGCCATTCAGGAGACATATTTAAAATGAAAAGTTCTGGAGGACCCTGTTCCTTCAGGTTTCGTTATTTTATAGGATATTTTTTACCAGCAGTATGACACCTTCATTCTAGTGCAGTCAGACCATACCTGTGGCAGCACATGGAGGCACTCATCCTCCAGGCCATCAGCGAAGCTCAGTGGGATGAGTTTGCACAGTCTCAGCAACTGGCCTGCCCACTGCCGCCAGCTTGCTTCTGGCCTCGGCCAACTGATGTGCAATGCAGCACTGCTCTTGGGATGCTTCTCGGCACTGCTCTGCTGCCACCTGTGCACCTCAGGGATATGGCAGAAAGCAGAACTGGCGTTTTCAGATTTTTGATTGTTGAGCTCTGCAGCCTAAGTCATGTCCTTTAGCACAGTGTTAACACAGTATTGTACAGCGTAAGTAATATACGAAACTGACTAGATGATAATTCCTGCAACTTTTTAGCACATCAAAGGAGAAGGTCCTTGACATTTCAGGTATTTTTTATTAGCATTGTCATAATTAGCTTTCATGTAAAGATGAGCTGTTTCGATAGTTTTTGGCAGCTAAGGTGCATATCTTCATCTGGTTTCTTGTCAATTAACTGAATAAATAAGAATATATTACCACTGATAGCTATGATGTCTGTAGTGTATTTCATAATAATTTGCCTCTGTGTACTGCAGTGGGACAGTAAATACATCTACTTTTCTTTTTTCCTGAAACAGAAATTCTGTTTACTTACAGTGTCCTCTCATTTTACTGCCCTTCTGCTCTCTCATCTGTTTTTGTTGCTCTACTTTCTCTGCTGCTTCTCCTGTCCTTAGTTTGGTTTCCTTTGGCCAGGGTAGCAGGGACGTTCAGGGGCATCAACACATCTGGGAACCACATCCACTGTTTGCTCCCGAAAGTTTATAGGGAATGTTGGGTAAAAGTTGACGGAGGTACAGTTTCTCTTTGTGAAAATTAACAAGTTATACAACACTGATTTCACATTTGAGGGAATAAGCAAAGACCATCTTCAAGCAAACTTCTATTCTCAGCCTATCGATAAAATATACTTATCTACATACTGCCAATTAACTGGCAAGTGAGGTCTCACACTGGCTGTATCACAGATGAGGCCTACTAGGTGCATTGCATGTGAAGGCACAGTGTAGATGAAGAATTTCTTCTGCAGGAAGGAGTGTTATAGGTCATCGCTTAAGTTATTTGTATGCAGGTAGCTGTAGCAGCTTTTTGGCATTGCATCCCTTTTGTCAGTACTCCCCATTTGTATGGTTTGTTGCTAAGAACAATTGCATTTGCACAGAGTGACTCAGCACCAAAATGCAATTTTGTACGACTTGTACAGCAGCTGGTCTTACTGCTGTCACTGTACGGAAGGGACAGCGCCTTGCAGGACAGGGCCTTTTAGGAAAGTATTTCTGATACAGTCTGATAGAGTCCTCAGACAAGATGCACTCTTCTTCAGCTGTGACAGACAAAAAGGAATAATTTTCCCTTTAGCATAGTATTGATTCTACCGTCGATTTGATACTGACAGTTTCATGCTCCATAACGAGATGTTTGTCCTTGCTTCAAGTGAGCCCGGTCTTTTTTCACTATTTCTGGTAAAACCCTTTGGATCATGTGGTTACTCAGGTGTTCGGGCCTTTGCTTTATCTTTCCAGCCCCTCTCTTTCTTACTCATTTCAGAAAATGCTGTAGCTGAGATCTTGATTCTCCTTGCAGTCTCATGAGAGCAGCCAAGCAGATGTCTGTTAGTCTAATCATAAAATCCTGCCTTCCTTAATTTGAGTGGTGGCTGTACACGGAATTCTTAATTAGAAGTTGAAGGCTCTCTCTGTTAACGGCAGTTCGGCCACAGAGAGAGCTGCACTGCTATTTTTAACTGTTCAAGTAACTTTTAACCGTTTCCTGAATCTATTTTTTACTATTTTTTAATTTTTAGTATGTTTAACTATTTTGCTGACATTTCTAGCCAGACTGCTTTCAGAATGATAGGAGGTTGAAAAAAAAGCCTGAAAACAGAGGTACTGTTACTGGAATTGGTGTCAAATGGTGACTTGGACTTTATCTGCACATTTCTATTTCTAGGCATATCTTATGTAGCTTCTAATGATCTCACACACATCAGATTGATGTTGTCAGTGCAATCTAGTGGCCAGAAATTCTACTGACAATGACTGCCAAGAACTGTAATCTTATTTGAAGTACATTTCCACTATAGATAAGGAATCTCAGCCTGTCATTAGAGCTGATAAAGGACTGTGAGATCTTTAGCATTGGTCACAGCAAACATTAAATGATTTAACAAGCAGGTGAATGCAAAACATTCCCAAGGTCAGTGCAGCTGAAATAGGCTGGAATCACAAATTAAACCTCATGAGATGTCAGGTTTATTGGCTAGGAATAAACATTTTCTTGAGCCTGGGCATCTCCTATCAGTCTTTTAGAACTGCTGCTTGTGATGCTTCTAAAAAGCCAAAAATTAGCCTCCCACTGCAAAATCTAGGTGGTGAAGGCAGCAGTTATTCAGAGTATGGAAGGTCTGAAGACTGTGATTCTGAATACAAGCTCCTGACAAGATACTTAGAGGGGATATGTGGGTGCCCTCACACTTATCTAGACCTTTCTTTCCTCCAGAGCTCTGGCTGTAAAGAGGTTGGCGTTTTGGCTCCATTGCTTCTCTGAAAGCAAATTGTTCTGAAGGAATAACCAGCAATGCTGGTGCACCCTTCAGTGGCTTGGGTTTTTTTTTTTTTGTTTTTTTTTTTTTTTACAGGTTTGATACTGCTGCTAGTACTAATAGTAATTCTGACAAAAGGCTTGTGTAATGTGCTCTGACAGAATCTGACAGGCATTAAATGCTGACATACGGATTCTACTATTCAGGCTTGAAATGAAAGAAAAATGCTGAATCTTTCACGTTTTCACGTTCTGAACAGATGTTATATCTTACTCCAGGCTGAACAGGGTTAGTACCTCCAAGCTGAAGGACTGATTCATGTAGTAGATACAAAGTCATGCTGTTTTGCAAATTGAGATACTACAAAATGCTGTGTCACTTACCAGGTAATTTGGCTACTGGGGCAAGTCCCTTTGGCTACAAGTCACCCTGTTCGTGTCCGGTAGCGCTCTGTGCTGGTGGTGCTCTGCGCTTACAGCTTCTGCCCAGTGGTATGATGTCTGGTGAGCTCCATGCTGTCCTCCTGCAGGAACCACTGATGTAAGATTTAACTTAATGCACTAGCTGCCTTAGTGAGATCAGTGTAAGAAAATGGATCCAGGATCACATTTAATTTGTAAGATAAATTGTAGCAATGTACACCTTGTAAATCAGGAACACACTAGGTGGATGTATTTGTTCAGAGACCAGGCCATTCATTGATTTCTGTTGTCATGTCAGCTGAAGAAGATAGTATGTATGTTTCTATCCAGCTGTGAAAAAGCAGATTTTAAACCTCCCTAGGTGACATTAGGAAGTGTGGCATAACGCTGTCTTTAGACCCTAGGTCCAACCCTCACCTTGATACAACGCACAGTTTCTTTGGGGCTTTAGAGGATGATGTTTAAACTGCATATCCAGGCGGGGATGTAGAACAGTCTGCCTGTCCACATCAGATCATGGCTACACCGTGGAAGAAATTCGTAGTTCCTAGAAAAGGCAAGACAAAAACAACCTGTAAAATGAATGTCTTAAGGATATGAAGAACAAGATGAGTCTAATCTGTAAAGTTGATTCTGCTCCAGTAAAGCCCTCTGCATTTTCCTTTTTACTTGCATCACTGTCAAGTGCAAGTGAATAGGTGCCAGAGTCAGTAACTTCCCAGTCAATAAAAATATTTTCAGCAACACATTAGTTATTGTCTGGAGCTTTTGCCATTAATATTTCAGAAATTGTACTGAGCTATTCATTAAGAATAACATTTAGAATGATTTATCCCTGGGAAATGATTTGCTAATTTTAATACCAACCCTGGTTCTGCAGTTCTGTTCATCTTACTGCACTGCAATCACTTGGTTTCAATGACATCTGAAATGGTGACTCTACTAATACATGTATATTTATTTTTAATGTTTACAATTCATTTTTAGTTCTCAGAAGAGATTGGGAAACTTGAAGACAAAGTAGAGTGTGCCAATAATGCTCTGAAAGCAGACTGGGACAGGTGGAAGCAAAACATGCGGTATGACATGAGATCAGCATTCACCAGTGTGGCTGACAATAATCTCCATTATTATGAAGAGGTAAAAGTCTTTCTCATAGCAATGTTGTTTTTCCGTGGTTATTTCAGAGGAGAAGTCAATGCATTATATCTAAAGAAGAAATTTTGCATTTTAGTTCAAACTTGCGTAAGAATCAGATGTGTTTGTGGGAAGAGGGAGGCAGTCATCCTGAACTTTTCAAGCAAAACATATTTTGTTTGTGCCTAAATGGTTGATCCTGAGTTCATCATCGACAGAGGGCAGTCTTGTTTTACTAACCACAAGTATTTGGAAGATATTTTTGGTTCAATGTCAGCTGCTGTATTTCAGTTTAAAAGCCTTTTGCAGCAACTGCATGAAGAAGCCCTCTGGAAAGCTCCAACTTTTATAAATGCTTCTGCATGAGGAAAATGTTTAAACGTGGTTCTTTTTCAAACAGCATATTCAGAAAGTTCTTGTTATTTCTCTGGGGAATGGTCTTTCATGAAGCAATCAGACTTTACTATGATAAAGAATAGCAACACAATTTTGAGAAGTCAATATGAAAAGCTTATTGCACATTTTTTAAATACACAAATGGATACAGTTACTAAATCAAATCATTTTATAACTGAAACTTACTACTTTGGAAAGAAATAAAAATGGTTGAAATAAAATTTTAATTTCAACTTAAATGACATAGCTAGTATTCTTGGTAAAAACTCAAGTAATATATGCTAAGCAATAAAACTTGAGTTAATAAAATCTCTTAAGCATTCTGTGAAGTTTCTTCACAGGAAACATGTTGCTTATATTGTGCTTGTTTTGAAAATATCCCAAATATCTTGATTTTTTTTTAAAGAACTTCTGTAGTAAGACAGAAGTAAGCCATCTATTAATCATAAATCAGTATTTTTCACAGATACATGTTGATATCTGTAACTTCCAGTCCTGTATTCTGAACTTTTTATGGGTTGTCCATTAGCCTCAGTGTAAAATCAGTGTCCTGATTTTACAAATCATTTTGTTAGAACATAATTGAAAAGACAGAGCTCTTGATCATCACGTCTAGTTAATTAGCATGCAGCCTGTGAGATGCAGGGACATTGACAATCTGTTGTTACATATGAAGATCAAAATATTTTCTGAAATCAGGCAGCAAACTTTTGGCATCCTCTCACATTTTCTACAGCTACTGATGATCTCTGGTTTCTATATCACAAATATGTATGTTAAAGCAATGCTAAATATATTGGAATATTTTGTTCATGAATGATTAGGTAAGTTAAAACACAAAAATAATTCTTTTCATCTCTTTCCTATCTAAAAATGCTTTTTGCTGAATTACAATTTTATTTCAGAATGTCAAAGCTCATAGTATACAGAAAATTACTACCATTAAGTCAAAAAATGTGAAAATGTGAAAATTACTGTCAGAGGCCCTTACATGATAAACCACTAGCATCATCTTTCCATGTTTAGAGGTAAAACCCCAGGAAGGGAATCTCAGAAACCTGAGCACCAGAATATAATTGTTATGCTTTCCATAAAAAAACAAAGTCCTACCTTAAAGATAAGAACATGAGTGAGAAGCATTCCCTTATTCCTACAGCTGTGGAATCCCCATTGTGTCTCTCAATGCTTCGGTAACAAAGACACCGATTAATGCCCAGTGTTGCAAGTTCATGGGGTGCTCCTATGCAGACCCCTGAGAATGAAGGCTTTATGTACAAGCTGTGTTACAGTGCATCTGCACGATGCCATTTAGCAGCCCAGTGTTAACGTGACTGATTAGCCACCTGGAATTCCTGTAGTTGGTCTCAAGAGCTTATGAAGTTCTCTGCTGCCTTTTCTTCCAAAGAGGAGCTGAATACATGCGTAAGTCTCTCCATAGTCAAGACTTAAAGCCAACAGCACACTGTATTAAAAACGGCTGTAACTGCATGGCTGACATGAGGATTTTTGGAAGTAATATGTAAAGGTTTTGATTTGAAAAGAAAATCAGGATTTCACTCCTGTCTCTGAAGAAAACAGCATCAATTTGTTTGCCTTACAGAAGAGTATTGAATGCAGCGCGTGTTAATGCCGTACCATTTATTGTATTGCTTTTTCCCATGCCTTAGGTGTGACACGCTTGTCTGAATTAGCACATCGCGTAGTTCAGAGAGAGGGCTGAAATCACCAACCATCTGCAGGGCCAAGCCTACAGCTGAGAAAGCTGATAGTCACCTGGAGTCTTTTCACTAAGTTAGGTACTGTTATCCTGCAGACCCATTACCCTTAGGACACAGAGCAAAAGCAAAAGCAAAAAAAAAAAAAAAAAAAAAAACAAAAAAAATAAAAAAATTGTTGTATTTTAGCCAACCT
>VXAV01003309.1:99445-148994 GCA_013399715.1 Alectura lathami
AAGAAAAAAAAAAAGCAAAACAAGATACAAAGTTGTTGTTATTTAGCCAGCCTGCCTGAAGGCTTCCTGCTTCATAGTAGCCAACAATCCAGGCAACCAGGAATGTTGCAGGTTCCGGAATAGTGATTTACTAATTTTTTTTTTTTTCTCATGTTTGTCCTTGTCTGTAGGATATTTACATCAAGGAAAAAGAAACATTTAATTTTCTCAGCAAAGAACTCTGTTAACATATTCTGTTCAAAAAAATAAATAAATAAATAATAAAAAAACACACCTGAAGAAGTAGCTAGGCTTCGCAGCACAATCCAAATACTACTCAGACATTTTAAATCCAGCAAATATACCCGTTTGGTTTTCCATTGGTTATAAGGCACTGTAGTAAATGCAGGAAGATTGTATTTTTCATAATGTAGAATGATATTGAATTGGTTTGAGCATTGAAAGAACATGTTTTTTCTTGTGCAAGGATATGTCTTTTAAAGTCTAGCCTCTAATTTTGTTTTTGTCATGTCAGACTAATCCTGTTTAAACCCTTGCAGATTAATCTGATAAAAAGCTAAAGTTATCTTGATAGTGTAGTGAGGTTCTTGTTAGTACAGCTGACACTTCCAAAACCATAAACTATATCCTGATTTTCTTAACTGTTTCAAGCCTAAGGTAGTTTATTTCTGTGGTGTGCATTGTTGTGCAGGCATAAATTGATCCAAAAGATCCATCAGGTCAAAACAATACTCCCCCATTAGAGTAACTTCCCTCTGACGGCAAAGCCTGTATGCATCCATCCAGTGTAAGCTGTAGGCACAGATGAGATTTGTTGCTTGCCCTGGAGGCCTCTGCAGTGATGCACTTAACTAGTCATTTGGTTGGCAGCAAAGTTAGCAGCTTATGTATGGTGATCACATCCTACCTTAGCAATGCCCAGGAATTTAGCTAACTTCATGTGATTTTCAGAAGCTCCCACATGGCTGAGTCAGTTTGCCTTTGTCAATGTCATTTCAAAGCCTCGGTCCATCTTTGAACCCTCAGCCATTTAAACCCTACACATTTCTTTTAAATACTCCTCAGCAGACTTTTTTTTTATAGTGAGAATCAGCATATTTCTATCTCTGTGCCCTCTAGTTTTTGGTTTCTTGCACGCAGAAACTATGAAAGTAATTTTTGTCTCTTTCTCAAACACCGAAGACTTCATTTTCAGATTCTACTCTGGGAAATGTCATCATAAAGTGTATTTTTAAGGTATCAACCATGGAAAACAGGGAACTGGAACACATGGCATGTGACACATTGCTTCTGTTATCACCCCTACTACAAGTTCTATTTTTAAATCTCCTCTTTAGTTAGGCAATTGTATACGGAAACCTCTTACTGGTATTTCTAAAAATGGTGTCGCAGAACAGACATGCAGAAAGTAGTAATCAGAGTATTTTAGGTAAAATAGCCTTATTTAAGCTCTTGGTATTTAATTTTGTATATTTAGTTTTCTTAATGTCTTCTGCAGGGCGTTTACAAGTAATTGGATTATGAATCTCAACACTATGCATGCACATTTAATTTCCTGGGTTTGGTTTTTCTCTTTTTTTCCTTTCTGTCTCCTCTGTGAAAGCTGGTTGATCCTCTGTTTAGACCTCTATTTTCACCCTCCCAGGAGAACTAAGTAAAATCATTCTGTAATAAGGCTGAAGTGAACATCCCTAACGAAATGTCGTTTATGCAGTTCATGCTTCACAATATAAAAAGCTTGAGCCTGAGGCACAGAGACCTAGTTTTGTTTTGGTATGGTTAATTATAAAACTTGTCAGCTGTAGCAGCACTGTGATGTCTGACAGGGAAATGAGCCACCATTGCTCTTATATTTTGGAATATGTGTTTTGGTTATGTAAATGGGGATAAATTAAAAACCAAATAACTTGAGTAACTGAAAAAATGCTCTGCACCTTTGTCTGGAAAGACATCAGTGGACTGTATCTATCTGGATAGGCAACATGCTGTGACTGCTTTTTAACACAGGTGTTTTGGCTCAGTGTTGCCATTTTCATATTCCAGCCAGTACATATGATATATGTATCTTAATTCACTGAAATTACTGAAATTACAAAATGACAAAGCATGAAGTTACATAGTATGAATTAAACTGTGGTTCAGAAAAATAAGGTCATTCATTGCCAACAAAAGACAGTTCAAGAAGCTGATTAGTTCTTGTCCCACACCTAGAAAAAGCTCAGGAAAACAGCTGTGCCTTGCAGCTTTCTAGGATGGCAATACAGTCTGGGCTCTAGCAAACAAATCCGAGAATGAGCACCGCAGTGAAACACATCGCTAGCAGCTGCCTCGCTGGCATTTTAAACCGAGGTGCCACCTTCCAGGTCAGGCACCTCAGACCATCGCAGCTGCCACAGTGCCACAGGAAGAAAGGGAGAATTGAATGGACAAACTTAAAGGCTTTCAACAAAAGGTCAAAAAGACCCTTTAAGTCAGAAGTCAGTTTGCAACATTTGCAATCACTGTTCCTGCTAGCAGTACTTTCACTGCCCCTCCCTGATTTTATAGTTTCCATTTCAACATAACACTTCCCCAAAAAGCCAGTGAAGAAATGCAGATTTCCACATGAAGCTTACCCGCTTATCCCGCTTTTTTCACAGTAATTCAAACCTTCTGCATGCTCTGAACAGCATCACCATGTTATGCAGTGCAAGAAGCGAAAGAAAGTAGTTGGGGATTTTGTCAGCAAGATCAGAAAAATAAGCTTGGGGCAGCAGATGTATGGTTCCTGTAGTGTGAAGGACAAGATGTGAACAACATGAACAGTTCCTAACATGTCTGATAATGACTAAAACCTATGTGAAAGCAAGCTCCTGCTTGCTTTTTTCTTTGTGATCTCTTAGGTCAGTCATCTGGTTTAATCTCTCACATTATCTTGCAGACACATCTTTTTGTTTTTATGTCTTCAGAGGCACAACTGCTACTGTCTTTTGGTACTGTCTGTTATTTTATGGGCATCCCCAATTCTTCCTCCTTGTGTCATCATGGATGCCCCCAGCCCCATTCATCCTGTGTGTCGTCTTCACTCTGCTCTCAGGGTTCATACATTAACATTTTTGTGACTATCAGATCAGCCCCATTGTCTGCCTGCACGTAGATACGCAATAATAGATACGCAACAATACGCACGTAGGCTCTTCAGTGTAAGAGGATTAAATCCACATATTTAATGGTAGAGTTGTGACGTCATTGACTAGAATTGTTTCCAGTAAGAGGGAGTCTGGTGGCTGTGAATTCAAGCAGCATGGATACTAGGATGTTTTCCATGTCTCCTAAGCAATGACAGATGGATCCTAGATACTTCAGTGTGGTTGTGCATAGCGAATTATTGCAGCTTGAATAGCTTACAGCAAAAGTTTTCACTTAGGAAATCATGTTTTCAGGGCTACTGAATTAATTCAGAGTTTGAATACATGGAGTATGCTGTTCAAGTCTTAATATAAGAGAAGATATTTCTTCAGAATTTTCAGGACACTTCCTTATTTTGAGTATTTCAGATTCTTCATGAAAAAACTACAGTAAGCAGTAAATAAGCTGCATTATCGATAACGATGTATGAGTGCGTAAGTCAAGGTTTTATTAGAACGCTTCCCTTTAAAAACTGTTTATTTTTAATAGCATCAAAACAGTAAAATTATTGCATGAGTTTGGCTGCACTGCTTTAATTACAGACTTGAAATGGCAGAAGCTTGGTACACTGGGTACCAAGCATCAGCACACCATGGGCCACCTACAATAGGCTTGCCAGGATCCTCAACGCTAACCTGTGATTTATAAACGCTTGCCAAGCTGCCAACACTCATTTAAGCCAAGTTGAACCAAAGTCATTTGGGGATTTTTTTTTTCAACTGATACTGCCTACAGTGTTTGTGCTTCAAATAAAAAAAAAAAATAGTTTTAATTTAACTTGGAAAGAATATTGGGTATACTATAGGAACCCTTAGAGATTACCAAGGAACGGTGTCTGCCTATGTTTTCTCTTTAGAGAAGATCTTTGCCTGTAACTGAAAGGAGAGATTAAAGAAGAGCACAATTAATGTTAGCATCTCCTATGCTAACACATACCATTACAATGCTCACACTGTGTGCTTGTCATTATGAAAAGTGACCTTCACAGCTCACTCAGCATCTTGGCTAACATTTTGCATATCACTGACTGCCATATTTTGCTATTACCATGGTCCCATATTGTGACGATGCATATGTATTCTTTTTTTTTTCTTTTTCTCCTTGGCTACAAGTTACAGAAATCTGTCTGCTATATTAGTATGTATTTGTGGTTTTTTTTTAAGTGCCTTGCTACATGGGAGACCTTCCTGGCATCTCAAACAGAGGATCATCACAGGGAAGAAGATTCTGAAGACAGGCCTTGAGTAGTATCTCTGCTTGATCTCTACCTTTTCCATGAAGTTTCTCCCAACCAAAGAAGTGCTTTATATCAGATCAGATACATTATTAAATATAACTGTAAAAATCAGTGAAACGCAGGAAACCAGCTTATTGAAAACTCAGGTATTCTAGTCCTGAAATACATTTTGGAACATGCTATATATTGCTTTATATTGCTTAGTTGTGATTTTACATATTTTTATGCAAGTGTTTGCATACAATTGTTTTCATACATATTGCATAACTTGGATATAATGTATTTTAAATATGTAAAAAATAGTTCAATTTTAATAAAAAGTTTAATAAAGAAAGTCTGTCTTCATTCTGCATCCTAATCTTAAATAAGTATTTTGGTATTTTAGCTCACTTATTATGTTCTCTTTGCTGAGTAATTGCTTTTATTTGTGAAATTACGTTGTGTAGTCTTCAAGGAGCAATTAGAATTATTTTAATAGATTGTTCTAGGCACCCAATGGCAAAATGGTACGGGAAGATGTTGTTCTGTGAGATTAATACTGCTTTAAAGTACTGTTAATTCAGTTTTCCATTTGTCTATTTGCATGTCAATTAAGCATCTTTCATCTGACCTTTTTAAAAGATAAAAAATTGACAGTTCATGAAGCAGATTGTATCTACAGTGATAGAATGTTATTTGAAGCACTGATCCTGCCAACACAAGAGCTTTGGAGTCTGCAGGATCAGGCCGATCGACAGCCTTTTGCTCCCACAGCTGACCCTCCTGTAACGCTGAACTTCCCTCTTTGGGCAGCTGGGGCAGAAGTGAAAGGGAAACAAAAGGAAAAGAGTTTTGTGTTGAAATTACTCACTCCTGCAATATGCACTGAAGTGTTCCAGCACTGAATTACTCCACCAAAGGTCTGTCAGTCTGCTCCTGTAGCTGAAGTTGTTCTCCTTGGCAGTTGTGGTGTGCCCAAGTCTGAACTTGAGAAGAATGAGGCGCGAGAATCGGAGTCAGCCGCAGCACAGCTCTGGCCTTGCAATACAGCAGGGCGTCAGCCCTCACCCTGTTCTGCTGATAACCTGTGATCCCGCTCACAGCATCCAGCCCATGGCTGCAGTTCCTCTGCTCTCAGCCACACTGGGGTGGCTGTGGAGCCACCCGGGCTGGACGTTCGGCTGGCGAGTCGTTTCGTGCCTGTTCTTAAGAAATTTAGATAACGAGTACGGCATTGTAGGCGCTACAAGGAAGACTGCTCTCATGCTGCCCCATGAAGCGTTAATGAAAGTCCAGCTCATTTTTTTTTGAGCTTAAAGTAGCAGTGAAGATGCTTGTGAAACAGTACAGGAGCATGCTCTCTCCCAGCCTGGAACATGTAAGGAACTTGCTATCATACAGCGCAAGGGACAGGGCATGATGCTCACAGGGCATGGACAAACTGTGTGGCGGTGTGTGCTCTGTCCCCAGAATATCCCTGCTGCTGTTTTGTTTTGTTTTGCTTTTATGCCAGAGCTTAATGCTGTTATTTTTTTCTTCCATCTAACTTCTAGGATTTATCAATAGACTCCACAATTCAATTTGCAGGAAAATCAATTCATTTTGTGATTTCTTAAACCAGCTACGCAATAACTTCAGGTAATGCCCTCTGTCTGTTAAGCTGTGAAAAGGGATGAACAATTCTTTCCTCTTGGACTTCTCTGTGCCACTCCAGAATTTACAGACCTCTCGCATGTCTTCCAAGCACTGCCTCTTTTCCCAGAGGAACTTCCATAGCCTGATACTGTCCTGTACAAAAGCCATTTCACATCTGTGCTCACCATTGTTGCTTTCCTCTGTATTTTCTAGTTCTGCTGCAACCAGTGGTCAAAATGCAGACACACCAGAAATGCACACATTGCCATAATTATGCTTTGATTTTTTTCATCATTCTTTCCTATTCCTGATTTATTTTTTCAAGTACCACTGAATGCTGAGCTGCCATTTCATAACACTAAGAGCTATTCTGAAGGTTACTAAATAATTTAATTTGCATCAGTGTGTATATATAGGAGAACTGGCTTTTCCCCAGTGAGCATTAATTTGCATTTATTAATTCTGAATTTTGCTGCTGTTTTTAGCAACTGATCTCTCAGAAATGTACAGTCCTATAAACAGGATTCCTACAAGATAGGCAGCAGTAACACTCCGAATGCCAGAGAAGAGAAAGTTGAAGAAAGTAAGCCTGAACAGGCTTACCTGGAAGGATCTGAATGTTTCAGTATAAATAAACAGCATGCCTGTAATTTAAGCTCCTCAGAGAAAGGGCAATGTCAGGTTAGTTGGGTTGGGAATACCGATGTGCTTTGCACTGATTTCACCTGCATGTTCTGCCCAGAGAGTTGTATGAAGCATTTGGAAATCAGAAGCACAAGCAGATATTTTGCATCTTTACTGAAAACAGCGGGCTGCAGTTCATTATGTTCAAGTTCTATAGTTAAGTACAATCAAACACTGTTCTTTCTGTGTTTTGAAATACTTCCAGTATTTACCATTTTAGAAAACGTATTGTGTCTTTAGCTCTATTTCCGAAGCTTTTTCTGTTATGGAGCCTCAGCTTCCTTAGGCTAATGCTTAGAGGGTTCTTAAATTATTTTATTACTCAAAATCAATCTGCGTACACTTCGGATTTTTTTTTTCTGCTGCTTTCAGATAGCTTTGTACAGGCTGTTAGAGACCCACCATTTAAGATGATTTCTGAACTTCCAAGAGTCTAACTAAGAATTCAGCTTTTAGCTGCTTACAGCTAAGAGCTTCATTCAGGACCCTTCCATCTCCTTCTGCAGATTTTCCCTCTGAAATTAATTAAACACTGAAGAGGTGATTCAAATTGTCTAAACAAGCCAGTGTAAAAACAGTGTGATGTTTTAGTGTGTCTGCAGGGAGCCCCAAACAACAGCTCTGAGTGCTAGAAAGATCCCCATCCAGCTCAGCGTGGTTTTAATTCTCAAATTTATGTGAGATCACTTTGAAAACAATGTTACTGTTTCATTGTAAAATAGAAAATTCAAAGTACACCTGCAGTTTCCTAGCTAGGTAATCACCACCTAGAGAATACATATGACCACGGCCTAGGAGCTTTCTCTGGCAACTGGAGACAGTGCTTCACAAGGAATTTCTCTTGTCTCAAGACTTGTTCTGTTTGCCATGACCGGTGAGCTGTGGCGTGCAGAAGGATTCACCAAGAGGGAGGTGACGGCTCTGCAGCGTGCCAGCTGTGCAGCCCAGCACAGGCTGCTGGGCCCAGCACTTCAGTTTTTGCAGTGATGCCTTTCTGCCCAGTGCCAGGGAGGGAGCACTGGCTCCCATCTCATTGTCATGAGTTACTGGCCAGGTGCTTTTGAAGCACCCGTTACAGCATTCTGAACTTACATACAGACACTTGCAATGCACAATTTAAATGATTGTTTAAAAGAAATATTTAAAATACTGCCTTTGCTCAGAGCTCAGCATGCAAACCTCAGCTACCAGTTAGCCATGAGCAGCTTCCTCAGGCAGCGCTGCAACTGCACGGCCAGCCCTGTATATCCGTGGCCTGTAAACAATGCATTTCTCTTTTCTGCTGCACTGAAAACACATACAAAGAACTGACTGAAAGGCTTCTGAGCAACCTAGCAGGGGAGCTGTCACCAGTGCACACTGTCACTAACAGGTACAGCAGATACTGCTTGTACAGGGCTGCAGGCACTGAGTGGCGGGAGGTGGCTGCCTGGTGCAGGCTCCATCACTGCTCGGGCTGACAAGCCCCACATGATCTGTGGGGAGATACACAGCCAGAGGAAAAGGAAGTAAATGTGGGCACAACAAAAGCGCTGCTGGCCCCTGCTGCTCTCAGACTGCAGTCAAACTAGAGATTTTTCTAAATATTTGGGCTCTATGTATCGAAATTCTCTCACATGCCTGATTGCTGTGGGCAGGGTTTCACTGACAGCCACTAAATAAGGACAAATCAGTCATGAAACCGACCTTCTGGCAGGAGCTCTTCAGGCCAGGAGGAATACCAAGGGGGTTCCTTCATATGCCCAACTCACACTTTAATATTATTTATCAGCACTGCCCCCTGCATTGCACAGTTCCCTGCAGCTTAGTGAAGAATGGATGAGGACAGAAATGTATGTAAGAGGACCCTCTGCCATGTTTTTAAGATTACTCAAAGAACATGGATAAATAATTCTGACCAACGGAAGAGCCCCTACCTAGTAGCTGGTGGAGTTGACTAGTGACAAGAGGATCAAATCGTACAGCCTTAGTGGAAAGCACCTGCACAGCAAGGTGTACCTAAAGCACTGCCCAGCTTCCAGGCTCTCGCTGAGCCCATCACAGCCCATCCAGGGGCCTTCTGCTGCCTGCCTGCAGCCCTGCACTGCCATGGTGCGAGTGGGGGCCTTGCCTCTGTCCCAGAGAGGCAGGTGGCTGACCAGAGAAATGCTGGCCGACAAACTGAACCTGGGGCACCTTCAGGACAGCAGGGACAACAGCTCACCCCAATCTGATAGGGACAGCCACAGACTTTCTGGGCACTTGAGAGTTTTTGGGGACCTGGAAGGTGAAGCTGCATCCTCTTTTCTGTAAGAGCTAAAAGATACATGATGAAGGAAATGCAGAACTCTAAAAGAATGTCTTTGTTTAAAATATATTGGGAATAATGATGAAAAAAAATGACATTAATTTTCCTACAGGCAAAAAGCCATGCTTGGAGTTCTAAAATTTTTGATCTAGACCATGACATGACACTCAGTTTTCAGCAGGAATAATTCCTTTGATAATTGTGTTGCTTACAAGATTAGTTAAGGAATAAGCATTATTATGTCTGCATTAATAATTAACCAAGAGCTGCAAGTAAGCCATTAACTGTCAGAGCCAAACCAAGAAACTTCCTTGTAATCGGGGCAACGTTGATATCCTGTGGTGTGGGGAGGATTCACTGGTCTTAGGTGAGCAGTCAACTTAAAGGACAACTGAACTGACTTTTGAGTTAACTGCTATAGTCAAAAATAAGTGGTTACAATACGTTATAACAGGGCATCATTTCATCCTGAAGATTAATGTAGGTAAAGCATCTCACAAGGCTTTACCTTCTCTCACAAGAAATAATATACGTACTCTAGAATTGTGTTTGCTTAAATCAGATGATTTCACCAGGTGTTGAAAACCTTGTCTCTCTGGTGAATGCAGAACAAGATCCAAGTGTACCACTGTCACGGTGTCCTACTTGTATGTGGAGAACTGTTTCCTCACTCAGTGCACTGCGTGTGGCTGCTCAGTTACAAGCCAGAAGCAGATCTCCCGAGCACCTGCACCTCCTGCCCAAGAACCCAGAAGAATTGCTGGGGCCCCAGAACTCTTGTTCTGAGTCCCTAACACTGCAGAGACTGCCGAGACAAGCAGCAGCTCATGGAGGTTTCAAGATGCTAATGCTTTTTCATCCCTTTTTACTGCTCGATACTTCAATTCACCCTGTCTTCAGCAGCATCTCAGCACAAGAGTCCAAAGCTTCTATCAAGCAAAAGAGGAAAGTTTATGAGGGTGCCTTTCAACCTTAGCGACACTCCATGATTCTATCAAATAAAGAAAAATCGAGAGTAATTCTGTGAAAACTGTTATAGGAATCTAGTACATCCCTGCCTGCTTTTGTCCACTAGCAATACCTTTTGCAATAAACAAAAAACCTGGAAGATAATTTGTTTGCTGACAGAAAAGGAAGGCTAAAGCAAGCATAGAGAAAGATTTAATCCATTTGCAATTGGGTTCAAGAGAAAATAGCTAAGTGAGAATTGCCCTTTGGAGACTGTGTGCTCATTGACTAACAGGACAGTAAGGATTTATAAGCAAATTAATGGTGACAGCTTAACTTCATAAAGTAAGATGTTCAATATTTATTGGTGCCTTCCAGCATGCCATTTCATTCCTATGGTTGCACATATTTTGTTACTGTCTCATTGTGTGGAACAAAAATAATAGAGAAACGCAACAGAGATGCAAAAGTGGGAAAAGCAACCAATTTATATTCTTCTGTGATAATGATCATGCATGTGTTGGAGGCACACGTTTTCAGACTGTACTCAATTTTAGAAATATAAACGCAGTTGTGCCTCATTTTGTCACATATCAGTACAGCTAATGAGGAAACATTGTTCTTGAATGTTTGAAGACCAAATCTAAGATCATTTTTTTATAGTAGCCTTTTCTCCATTCCCGAGGTACTGCTGAAGCAGACAGCGTCTCAGTACAGAAAAGCATCAGCCCTACCCAGAACATTAGATGTTCTGGGTCAACCCAGCAAGTCTTATTCAACTCCTGTTAACAAAAAAAAGCCATGCCCTGTCTGGCAAAAATGCAGAGACACCAATATGAGAAAATCCCTGGTTTCTTTTTCCCCTTCCTCTTAACTTGCCTTTCCCTAAAAGCTGCCACGCTGCTTCCTGCAGATCACGTGCTGCTTCCCGCTCAGGCCAAGCACCTCTCCCAGCTTTAACCAGGGCTTTGGCAGCTGCACAAGAAGAGGGGACAGGGTCCCCAAGAGAGAAGCTGGCACCCACACACAGAGCAGGTTGCGTGGGGGTCAGGGCACCCCACCTAGCAGCACCCCTACCATAGGCTGGGGAGCAAAAGGGGCTGCTCCTGCAGTTGGTGGCACTGCTCTGCAGAGATCATGGTAGAGGCACAAAGATAACGTTCATCTGCCACTTGTGCTGCAGTCTACACATAGATTTCAGAACACAGAAGAGCAAAAAATAGTATGGAAGGAGAAAAATACCTTGGATACAAATAAAGGGTATTTGCTTTACTGATTAAATTACATTTAGCTTAGTTTTTAGCCCTCAATTGCTACATACACCAAATGCATGTTGCATCTGAAGTTTTAAGGGTTGCTATGGGAATTTTGGCTTCTCTGCTCAGAAAGTCATCTGCAGCTTGACAAAGCTGATCAACATGATTGCTATATATAGTAATCTGCCCAGAGAATAATTTGTCTTATTGCTGACCTTTCTGGAAAACAG
The DNA here is from genome assembly GCA_013399715.1 of Alectura lathami. Classification (NCBI taxonomy): domain Eukaryota; kingdom Metazoa; phylum Chordata; class Aves; order Galliformes; family Megapodiidae; genus Alectura; species Alectura lathami. Next base: position 110,870 of record VXAV01003309.1, read on the forward strand.
TAATATTTCATATCTGCTTTTTTAATTTATCAGAAGTATTTACTTAGAACAATGATGCTGCAAGGTTGTGAAGATTTTCCTTGGCAGTCTCGCTTCAGTAACACGGACACTGATGTTATATTGTTTAAATTCATTATTTGTGGTACAGCTAGTTTAGAGCATGCATGTAGGGCCATACGTCCAATGCAGGAAATGGCCAGCCAAGTGTCACACGGCACCACCATGCTCCCATAAAGCCAGCAGCTGACACTTGGCTCACTCGTCAGTGTGGAGAGCTGTGCAGTGCATGAAATACTTCATTATCAGCTTTAGCTTTCCAAAAACCTGACACCCCTTCAGAGCAAAATTGATTTCCCTAAATAATTCTAACCATGCAAGCCTCTCGTTTTTTTGGTTTGTTCATTTGTTCTGTGATACATTAATATCTCCAATGTGGTTGCTGACTATTCCATCATTATGCTGTGATGCAGAATCCACTGAAATAAAGGAAAAGACCAAAGGCTGTGTTCAGCTGTTCTAATACGGTCTCCCAATTAAGCAACATTCAAATTGTTAATAGTATTTGGAGTAAAACTGCCCATTAAAAAGAAGCTGAAGCAAAAAATATATACATAATATTTTGACTTTACTCTTCTATCTGGTAGTGACCACAGTGTTACGCCATTTCCTAAAAAAGGTTGGTGGGGATATGGGGAGGGGAACATTTTCCATTGTCTCATCTTAAGTATCTCAGCTGTTTTGCAGCAGCAGCAACATGTGTTTAGAAGGGAAGCAATAAGGCTTGCTTAATTATAGGGCAGCGTAACAGCTACAAATGCGTATTCTACTGCTACATGTTCTCCAGAAGGATGTAATCAATTCACACTGTTTTTGAATGATGTTTCACATTGTGGTCTTGTAAACAGATCTTAAAATAGCCAGTTTATAAAGAAAGCTAAATCTCTATAATCAGGAGAGCTTTTCTTTTTTCCAAATTAACCCTGAAAGAAAAGTAGGAAGATGGAGGTACAGCAGTTTGATTTTGTACCCCCTCCTGAGCTAAAAGAATGCTAATAATTTGAAAGGGCATTTTTTTTTTTTTTTTTGAAAAGTGCAAAGCCATTAAACAACATATGCAATAACTAAATGTGGTGTGTCAGAGACGAAATTGAAATGGTGTTTTTGTAATGCCAAATGGCCTTGAATTACTTAGGGTAGTGAACAGTGAGACACTGTTTTGTACTTCAGTGATGAAAAAATAGAAGAAAGCAGAATGGCTGTTGACCAACTTCTGGTGGCCAACACATTGCATGTTTTGGTTCTGCCGTCCCTGTCTCCTTTGCCACATGCCAGCAAGAGTGAGCAGAGCTGTCAAAAAGCCGACCCACACCCTTGGAGTTTCTGCATTTGCTACATAGGAGGGCCCTTCTGTGTAGGTAGGGCTTCTCATCTGGGTCTCCCATCTCACAAAACCTGAGATGAGGATCCTGTCTATCCTTCTGATCATCCCTTTACAAAGACAAGCTCATGGGTATGTCAATGAACAGGGCAAGAAGGCACATCTGTATGGGAAGTATTAAGTCTTTATATGATTATCTGCTCAGCAAGGTGATCAGAACTAGAAGTATTAAAATTAGCTACAAATTGTGGTTATCTGCTCTCTTGAAGTTGCTTAGGACACAATGACATCCCCACCCTGTGGCGGAGGGCAACAAAAGCTTCTCGCTTTTCTATGTCTTCAGCGATATACACATAGAAAGGAGAAAGTCTGTCAGGTCTCTTGGCCCTTTCTGTTCCTTAAACTTTATCATGTACTTCTGTAGCATATGGGCATAACTAATTACATTTTCCGAGCAGATGTGCCAAAGATGGATCGATATGCCAAGGCTGGGAGGTGTCCAATGAGGAGAAGACTGGTGTGCCCATGACAGATTTTGTAAATGAGACATTTACAGAAATGATGAAGGTAAAACATTAATTTCATTTTAATATGTTAATATGTCATAAGAACTATTTATAGACATCATTAAATGGATCTTATTTTATTGAATCAAATTGAGAGATGGCATTTATCATTGTGCTCCAAAGATGCAGGAGCCCAAGTCCACTGTCAATGGGGAAAAATCTGTAATGTGCCTCCCTTTCCATTCCACTTTTAGATTTTTTTTTTTTTCAAACCGGAATATGTGTTTTGTTTTGTTTTTAACTTGTTTCCTCTCTACTCTCTTCCCCTTTCTACTTACTGTCAAAAAGGATGGTAACTAGGAAGGGATGTGGAAGGAAAAAAGGTTAACTCTCCTATAAGATTAAGAAAATAACTAGTTTAATTTTGCAAACATTAAAATGAACAGTTAACTGATAAAGCTACTGAGAATCTGTACACACTGCACCTGCGTAAAACAGCAGACAAGGAATTAATGACATTTTTGCTTGGAGCATTATGTCAGAGCAGATTTGCCTGACCACTGAGACGTGCTTAATGGCACCGCTACTGCTGCATGCGCTTACTCGAAGTACGCCAGGAGTCTTATGGATTCTGTCCTTAAAGAATAAACGACTCTATTGTCCTAGTTCAGTATTAAGCTGGTGAGAAAAGTCACATTGCAAAACAGACGTAACACATTATTTGATTTTCAAAGTGGTATTTGTTTCCAAATGTTACAGCCCTTTTCTATATCAGTACTTCTGCTCTCATAATCCCCTTTAGTCAGATCTAGGTAGGTTCCCACCTGGCTGTCTCTATGGGGTCTTCTTTCATATTTAAACAGGGCTGAAGGAATTTTGGGAAGTTTGTATGTTCTCTGTAGAGAAAGAACCAAAGAGGACAAGTATTTAGCCTCTCAAAGTGATTCCTACTTGTCATACTTTCTCCCATCAATCCCTTCATCATTATTCACATATCCCAAATCTGTGTATTCACCTTCTCCAATTTTCAGGTGCTTTTCCTTCATAGTTAATTTCTTTCTTCATTTCAAAATCCTTCATTTCCCTCTGACACTGTAATATTTATTATATTGTTGCTAAAGCTGTATGAATAATTCATCAACTATTTTGCCTCTTTTCCTTTTCAAGTATGGCCCGTAACAATTTATTTGAAATATTCATTATTTGAAATATGTCGCTGAATAATTTTTGCAAATAATTCTTGGCCTGTGTATTGTTCACAGGTGCAACCAAAAACCCAAGTGGTAAGGATTCAACACTTTCATCCACCAGTGAACAAAACACATCCCTTAATGGAAGCTCTCCTTGAGATCCAGTGCTGACGCTGCTCTTAAACATTCACTTACAGGTACTGAAATGGAGAAAAAAAATACCCACTCAATAAGTGCATATTTTTAGACTGCCTGGAAAGGAAGGACATGAGAGTCAGTGGCCAAAACAAACTCACTCAGCAGCAAGAATATCACCAGGGAGACTGCTGCATGTCCAGCGACCCAACAAGCCTCCTCTGCTGCCTCTGTTCACATGGTTCCTTCGCTCCCCAGCACCACAGCACAGGGTGCCCAAGCCAGGAGCTCCTTAAAGTGAAATGCTGTACTTACTATTGACCTACTAGTATGTAGCCAGCTTTGAGGAAGCGTGAAGGAGCCAACACTGCTCTCAGCGACTGTCCTGGGGCTTCCCCTTGTGAGCATTGATGCTGGCACCAGCGAGAGGTCAGCAACAACCCCAGAGTGGAAGGATTCAAACAAGCAGCTCCAGTAATATTCAGCCACATATTTTCCAGACATCAATTGCAGCCAGGGTATGGGTATGGTATTTACATGGATGAGGGATGCAGAGGGCTGGGCTTTCAGAACGCTGAAATCCAGTGGGACCAGCAGATCCTGTACCCTGGTCCCTGGCTGCAAGCAGCCCGGTCTGCTGTCACTCTCTGCTCTAATCAGAGGAACAGCCACATTCAAGAGAGCGTCCCTGACTACAAATCTGTTAGTGAGACTCTCAAGGGTCTCACTGTGGCTCTCCCCTTGGGCAAATCCATGCCTTGTGTCCCCAGCCTCTGGCTCAATTCTGAACCTTTTAAACAGGTGGCAGCGCTTTCTTCACTGATTTGGCTTCTTCACTGAGAAAATTACTGCCTTAACAAAATACCAACTACAAATTTCAGTAGTATCATGCTTATAAGGCCAGGGGTGTGCTTGATTTTGGCTGATAAAGCACAAGACACCTCCACTCTGCTCAGAAGCTGGGACTCCTACTTGCTGCTACAGTGGAATTAATATTTACCTCTGCACGTATATCTTTGGTATGTCCTTGTGATGCAAACTGTTCATGCTTGTAGTAGGAGCACACAGTCACAGCAAACACAGTGCTAGGCCCCAGAAAATTGTCACCTATAAAATGCAGTAAAGCTGTTTGCAAAATACTGTCAGATACAGTGAGTAGGCTGCTTTTAATTTAATTGCTAATTACAAGTTCAATCATATACTGCTTAATATTCCCAATTTAGTACTAAATGAACATTAAGTGATGTAATTGCCACAGAAGCCTCTGACCAAATTGGAAAAGGAGGTGTGGGGGGCAATCTTTCCCAGCATCAGGGCTCACTCTGTGCTGATGCCAATTTCCCACCTCCTCCTTTGGTTCACAATGCTGTGCGGCAGGTGTGTACCCTCAGGGTTAGCATCTCTAGGATAAAAACTGGGAAGTTAGACCCATGCGGCTGCAGTCCAGGAGGGGCTTCTGGGCTCTGGGAGCACAGCCAGGGCAGCGGGGGGCAAAGCACTGCAAGGAAGAGGCTCTGCTACCGCGCGGACTGGCTTTGGAGGCGATAGAAAGTGCTCAGTTACACACCAAGCAAACACGTGGTAGCTACTGGGAAGACTGCAGCTTTTTTCTTGCTTCCTACCATGAACTTGTAATAAAATCTTGATGTATAGATATATAGATAAGGAAGACTCTAAAGTAGGTAATTAGTTCTGAGCAGCAGTCTGTAAGCAATTGACTATAGAAGCTGTGACTTGTTTCAGTCATGTCATTTTTTTTCCATTAGGCTGAGCTGTCACCCACTGTGGCCAGATTCTGTGCATGAATGTGCATCCTGCAATTAACTATTACTTACTCTTTTTCTGTCTGACCCCTGGAGTTGGTTTTTATAAACTGCAAATTGTCAGAATCTGATTCGCATTCAGTGCTCCTGACAGTGGGAATAATCGGAAGAATTCACTTAACAAACACGGATGATAAAATAAAATGTCACATTTTATTAGATACTTTTGTTCCATCTGTCTGAGCAATTTTGAATGCCAGATTTAAAGATGTGCCAGCAGGCCACGTCTTTCAGGGTGCTTGCACATGCACATGGCTGCACTGGCTTTCAGCATTTGCTTTCTATGGAGGGAATTATTTGGTGGCCCGGTGCTCTCCTGGGGGGGCACACACGCTGGCAGGGGGACACTGGCCTGGGCTGCCCCCCCCAGCTGACATGCGCTGCTCAGCATTGTCCCAGCAGGGCACTGCCTCACTGTTCCGAGGTGGCTTTTGAAGGTCACCAGGGCTTTCCTCTGTCAGACACTGCGAGAGCCCCTCTGTTACTGTGGGCTGTCCCCCTTGGTGGGGATGGACACGCTGGGCCCACCCCATCCTCCTCACCAAGGAGGGAAGTGGATCCTCCTCGGCCCTGAAGCCCCACAAAGGCTGAGGGGTTCAAAGTTCAGCTCAAACTTGAAGCATCTTTGATGTATTTTCAGCTTCAAAAATGCCATGAAAAAATATACAGGAAAAGAGACCCAGAGGAAATAACTCCGCAGAGAAAAAATCATTGGGAAATGGAGCAAAAGGAGGTAGAATAAAACATGCAGCCTCTCTGATCAAAGGGTTGAGAAGATAAAAAAGAGATGATGAAAAAGTCAATGCTGCACGCCCCACGACACCCCGCTCTCCGTGCTGCGGCCTTGCTGCACGGCGAGGAGGGGCCCGCGCCCCGGCCCAGCCCGGCGGGCCCATGGCAGGCCACGGCCCGGCACGGGACCGCGTGCTCCCAGCACCATGGTGGCAAGGTGCGGTCCTGGGGGCTGCGCCCACCCCATCAGATGGCCTCAGCCTCCATCTCAGCCTTTGCTGTCCTGCCTGTGTTCCCTCTGAGATGCTGCCAACTTGTCAAAATATGTAAAAAAATAATAATAAAAATTACAGCCATGTTCAGGACCAGAGAACAGTGGAGAGACCTCAGAAGGCGCAAAACTTCAGCCCACAGATCCTTAGCACTTGCTGAAAATAAGATCTGCTTGTAATTACAAGCTACTTGGAAATACAGGCTATAAACCTTTATGCGGCTTCTCAAGCAAATTCCAATTGCATCTCAAAGTTGAAATTTGCACTTATTTTCAAATGTTTACAATATTATCTTGCTTTTTAAAAAAAAAGTATGTTATTTCAGAAATGTAGGTGTCTGTATGGAGACAGACAAGTGTGAAGGCACCATAGAAGCTATCTACCTCTTGGGCCTTAATTTCCTATACTGAATTAATTAGAGCTGAGCTTCCCAGTAGCTGGACGTTAACATTCATATCTGTTTCCATGAACGACAAAGCAAGATGGTAAATTGCTTTGGCTGGCTGTGAGGCACCTGATGTATTTTTCAGCCTTTCATTTAAAAACTGGCTGTACAATAGTAACGGGCACAGGAGAAAATGCCAAGTATTTATCAAATTAAAGCTGATTTTAAAAAATATATCAGGAAATATGAATGCTGGAGCCAAACATGCCACATACTTTAACAACCTTTGAGCATGGTTTTGCTGAAAGAGAAGATGCTAAACTGAACAAATCCTTCATCCAACCACACCAAATTCAGAATTCACGTTCAGAAGACGTTGTTTTGTTTGTTTGTTTGTTTCCCTGGCTAACCTGCTCTCTTCATGCTTGATATCAGCAAATAATACCAGAACTGGGGCCCTTGCTCTTGAAGTAATGTAGGTTATGAGGGGAGGCAACTGGGGTACTGGGATTTAAATGTGAAAACTTTATTAACTGCAGGCTGCTATTAGTTTTGCACCCTGCCAGCTAGGAAAGCATGGATTAGCCTCGCAGAAATCCCTGACTGTGCTCCTGCCTCAGGGCGGGTTTCGATCAGATTGTTCCATTAAGCCCCCAATCTGGTGAGAAGTCACACCAATAATTTGCATGCTCATAAAAGAATTAGCAGAGCTGTTGCTTTGAAGTTCAATTATCCATGTGCATGTTTGAAGCAGAATATTGAAAATGCATTGTGGTGTTTGCACAGCTGCAGAGCTCAATATACGGGATGTTTGCAGGTTTGCCATGAGACTTTTCACACAGCCAGGGAAACACAGAACTACTGTGAAGACTGCAGACCTAAATCACGGGCAGGCAATGACGCAGAAGTGAAGCTCTAAAGAAAGTTTATAGCTTCATTTGTGAATATTGAGGATAAATTCAACAGGCCACTTAAGTGTTTATATTATGAGGTGCCAGCTGCAGTTCTATAGTTAAGGCTGAACTGAGCTTTGAATTTAAATCAGGAGTTTGACTACGTTATTTATGTGAATTATGCAGTTTCTTTTTTCCTTGTCTCCAAATTTACAATACTCTCTCTCTGAGTACATGATGGATTTCCCAGGAACCAGAAAGCAAACCAAGCAGCTAAGGGTTAAAATTAAACTGTAAAATAGATTCATTTTGAAGTTTAGATTTTGTTCAGAACACCACTGATTTTTTCACATTGTTATCACTGTTAAAACCATTACATGATAACGAAAAAGAAAAATAGCTGACAAACAGATTGGCCCAGGTAAGCTGCAGCTACTGATGGCTTCACAACTTACTTGATATATATGTATTATTTTGTTTCCTTCATCCTTAGGTAACTGGCATAGATTTCGTGGACCCCTCTTTACTGCTTTTGGCCATTGCACCACGTTTTGGCTGCTGGTCACTGTAGCAGAGAAGGGACCACTGTGAAAGAGACAGGCATGACACATAGCATTTATCTAGGAGTGAGGAAGATATTTTCATATGACTTTTACAGTTATTGCTAGTGACTAATCAGAGTTCCAGCTCAGCATCTGAGGATCAGCAGCTCTAATTTGCTGGCTGCCTAGTTCTTAATCAGAGCAGCATCTTAACATCAAGGACTCTGCAGCCTGTGGCACTTGTTAGGGGAATGTGCTTCTCTGAAACCTAAGAGAAACGGACAGATCTGATCGCAAGGAGACAAAAACATTACAGCTCTGATGTTATCAAAATTAAATGACTGCCTTTGAACACACTACTCTTCCTATAGCAAAGACAATTGCAAAGGGAAATACAAGTGAGGAATGTTTTGTGAAATGCAGTAAGTAAGGAATTCTCATGTATGAAAGTCCAAAGCATTTTGTGCAATTTCACACATTGATGAACATTTGCCGAAAGGAACAGAATTCCTCAAGCTTACAACAGTACACGTAATTAACCACATCAAAATGCTAACCCAGAGGAATTCAACAGCTTGCCCCAAAACATCATCCTCTTGGATCTTGTGGCAAACTATTCCTTATGCAATAAGCCTGGGATATTAGAGGCTCAGTTCACACACAGCGTGTTCAGATAGCTGCCTCTTTCCAAATGAAAACCCCAGCAGAAGAGAGAACAATATATTTATTTTATTGAAATACCACTGATCCTCACAAAGCTAAGTTTGGGGTTAATCAGTTATATAGCAGTTTACCACTTTTTGTTTATGAATTATTGGAAAAGCATCAGGGCCGTGTGCCGTCACAGCCCCCAAGCAGACTGCAGATCAACGCAAAAACTGATCCAGTCTCTCTCCCCATAGCACACTTCTCACTCCTGCTGGAAGCATGAACATTATACAACTTAAACCAAACAAGTGCAAAGCACATTAAGATTATAGCTGATTTCTAGCAGTTGCTGAACACCTATAACCTTGAAGCCACGCTTCCATTTACTGCACCACACACTAGACTTCTCTTTTCAGTGATTCCTGTTGTTGTACACGTTGTTGTCTGCCTGTGTTTAGCACTAACAAATAATGCCTTTTCACTGTATTGTAATTTTTTAAATATTCACTACAGATCACACTTCCAGTAAAACATAAAATATTCTATAGTCTTTAATACTGGAAACAATTCTGCCTGGCAAAGAAAAATAATAAGAAGCAGCAGTGCTAAACAAAAAAAAAGTTCAAAGTAAATCAAAGGAGCCCATGTCAAGGCTGCAGCCCACTCCCACACTTGCTTATCCCAGTGGACAGAGATAAAAGATGAGTGTTGCAACATATGCAGAGGACTAATAGACCAAACTGATGTTGAACGTGATACTATAGAAAGATCAGATGATGCTCACACTCTACTTCTTTATAGCTTCCTTCCTGACTTATAATAGGAAAGTAATTATTTCAATATGACAACTTATTAAGAAATAATTTCAGTATTTATTCAAACAGAAACCAAGAGGAGCATTCGCATGCCTTGCTGCTAAATGCAGAGCAACAGTGGGTGTCGTCTATGCCCATGAAAGGCCAGGGGAACATGGGATACTGTGGGAATGACTCCAACATCCACTCCTTACATTACGCCCTGCCATGACTTACGTTATTTGCTTTACCTGTTTATGTACAACATAGTACTTGCTAGCTACACAACTCATGTTTACCCAGCTTGCCGCAATATTTCCCTCTTACAACAACGAGAGTTCACATTGTATTTATATTACTAACCAAAACCACTTCTACAAAACAACCTAAACCAATAGTCTATCTATGTGAAGTATTCGTGTATTCAGCCAGGCAGAAAGCTGAAATGATGCCATGTTACTGATTTGCTGACTTCCAATCTGAACAGGTCTAACTAGAAATACTAAGCATTTCTACTAAGTCATTTCATAGCCAAATCCTGCTGCAGGATTTGGAAACAGACTAAAGCCAGCCCATGTAGTCCAGTGTCTTATCTCTGGTGGGTATCAGTGCTGGATTTTCATAAGAGGTTGGGTAAGAGGAAATATAACAATCCTATAAAAGAAGTCCTTTCTTCATGGCTACCATTGATTCCTCAGACTAATAGTTTAATTATACTGTAAATAGCTTAAAATCCCATCTACAATAATCATGAACATTTCCATCATCTATACACCTAATTTGTTTTCCTGAATCGTGCTAAGCTCTTAGCATCAGAAAAACCCTATGGTAATAGATGCCTGGGGTTAATTTCAAAAGTCATCAGTTTTAAGCTTGTCTCACAGAAAAAATCCTTTGTACATATGATGACAGCTCCTGAGGAGCTGCAGCTTCTCCTTTCCTCCCTCACTTACTTTCACCATGGCCTCCTTCCTTTGCTGCCACTCCAAACTGGATTCAGGCTTCTTTCGGAAGGAAATATCTGGTTTGCAAAATTCTTATTGAAAAACGGATACATTCAGGAGAATTGCACAGACAAATAAAAAGGCTAATCTCATTATATGAGTTATTGACTTCAATTTATACAGTCATTTCTGTGATATTGCTCTGTGCTATGTTCTGAAGTCCACAAATTGATGCTACAGCCTTATTTCATTGTCTCAACTTGAAGTGTTAATTTACAGCATTAACAGCCAGGATTTCTGTGGGGATTTTGCCCCCAGATGAGTATGGGAACTTACCACATACTATTTTTATCTCTCAATATTTTTCCTTTTCTTTGATAAAGACGTATTCAGTTTTCTAGACAAAACATTTTGCCATGGCACGGAGCGGCTGCTGAACCCACAGGAGGGGAGGAGAGGCAGAGGGAAATCAGCAGGGCAGAAAAACGAGCGATCGGAAGCCCCAGATGACCTCCACAGAACAGAGGAAACCTGATGTGACACTGTGCTCACTAGCATCAGCAATAACCATTAAAATACTCAGTAACTTGTTGAAAATAGCTATAGAAAGGGCACAAGATGGATGATTGTGTAAGGACAATTTCCCCATCTCATTTCTTGCCCATAAGGTTCTTCCTAGCCCTAGTCCCCTTAAATATTGCATTTCGTTTTCTACCCTGGAGGGGAAAAGGAAAAAAATATTATTCAGTTGGCAGCAAATTTAGTTCCAGAGAGAATTTATTGACACTGAGTCAATAAAAACAAAACCTCCACATGCTCCGTTTGGTTCCTCACCCACCAGCCTGTTCCAGGGCGGTGGTGTGTGGAGGAAAACTATATAGCTTAATTGGGCACCGTTACCTATAAACTACTAGATAGGCCCCAAGGTGTTCTCAAACAACCTGTAAAACAAAAAGCATCTGCAGTAAAGAGCATGTAGAACATAATTCTTCGCTTATTTACTGCTTAGAAGTATTTTAAATCTTGTTTTATTTCCAAGTGATTTTAGCCTGCAAATGCACAATGCACCATTATAGCAGCTGCAGATGATATTAAGAGAACTGAATTGCAAGTACACTTTGGAGTACTGCAATGAATCATCTAGGAGTGCTGGAGCACTGCTCCTGCATTATTTTAAATGTGTACACTTACTAAATAAAAATATTGTATATTACTGATATTAAATTACACCACAGTGGGTAGATTGCACAGAAACAAGAAAAGGAAAACCAGAATAATTCTGTAGTCACAGTACTTTAACAAAATTTATAGTGGTTGATTTGTTACCTGAAAAAACAAAATGAAATAAAATAAAATGAGATACAGACATAGGATCTACCCTTGATCTCAGAAGGAATTTCATTATATTCATTAAATTACAGAAGATGTTCTGCCTTTTCATGATTTGGTTCTATATAGTTTAATCACTTTAAGGTTCTATAAATAAAACGCTCAATTGTTTAGACCAGGAAGCATAAATTATCACAAATGCATTTAAAAGTATTTTTAAATAAAAGCTTGCTAGTTTCCATGAATGACTGGTGGTAAGGGCTGTAAAATTGCCTCTTAAAACGAACACTTGAACATCAGAGAAACACTCTAACACTCTCATGCTTTCATGCAAGCACACTGATTTTTTCTAACCTAAGAGTATTGCTCTGTAATGGAATAATGGTGGAAAAGCCATAATATGACATAATCACAATTTANCCTATTTTTTTTTTTTTTTTTTTTGCATTAGAAAACTGCTTGCAGGCACAAATATAAAGTTACTACAGCTGAACCATTGGTGCTTTCATAGTTAATGCCTGACAGCATTTTCATTTCAAATTGTTTCTTTCCATGGTTTGGAACTTGATAAATTCCCTTGTGCTGAAACACGGCTCTCAAGAACTAATGGCAGGGACCTCATTTAACCAAATTACATTTAGGTATATGTTTTTAAAATTGGTGAAAAAAACCTTATTTTTCATGACTGAATCATGATGGTATGTGACAACCATTCAGGAAGCATGGGAAACTGATAAGATGGTCAAAATCCAGTTTGTGCTCTAGTGCAGATTAAATAGCACCTTTCCTGCAGCATCATGAAAGTTACCTACCTGTCCCTGGAAATCAGCCTTTGCTTTATTTCACCACTAAGGCAAACTAGTGTCCCTGGGAAAACGTGAATGATTAGCCATGCTGCAACCTCTTGGTGAGCAATTAAAGCATGAAGGACTCTGCACTCCAAAGGGCTATCCATCCTCCAGGAACTCCTCCTGGATGCCTGCTCACTAGCTGTGGGATGAGTCACAGGCTTTCACTTCCCACTGACTTGCTCAGGCTTCCATAGATAACACACATTAAAAATACATCTGTATCTATCCAGCCCTCAGCCTACATGCCAAACAAGCATTCAGCTCTCTCAACTTTTTCTTCTCCCTCCTCTTCTCCTTCCAAAAGATGTTGGTCTACCCAAACTGGAAGCTTCAAGGCAACATCAAAGGCAGATTAAGCCCTGTGCTCACTGTTTTCTTTCTAGTTTATCCAAAGACAATGAGAAGCAGAAATATTACTAAGTAGCACTCACTAAGTGCACAGCTGTACACTGCAGAATGAGGTTTCCTGCCTTGAACTTTGCCTAGCTCTTCCCTGCTGCCCTGCAGGAGAGGGAAATCTCCCAATACATGCTAGAGGCAAGATGAAGATTTCCTTACTTCAGAGGCAATATTTCAATATGGGACTTTACAGATTTACAAAATCCAGAAATTACCGTTTCAAGAAGGGCACTTCAGAGTCCACAAATCTTCCACTTAAAATGCTCAAAAGAATAGCACAGACTGTGCTTTTCAAAGGCACCCAAAAGTTAATCTGCCTAACTCCCACTGCAAGCTAAGGAGTTTTGACATTTCTAGAGACTCTCTAGCAAATCCCCCAGCTGTGGTATATAAGCACCTTTTCTTGGCCCAGAGGACCTGCCTCCTGCAGAGGCATCCATTCTTCCACCACCCTGCTGGAACGAGGCACAATCTTTGCTTTTACAGTCTTCATTACTGGGAACCTTTCCAGGATAATCAGTTCTGCATGGACTGTTTGGGATGCCTCTGCCCCCACTAAGTCAGTGACGAGACACTCATTGCTTTCAGCCCATGCTGGCTGTGTCCAATGAGCTCATCAAGGGCTTGGGATAAATCCAAAATTTCAGGTTGAGCTCCTCAGAATGAGTGGAAGCCCTTTGCTGTGTCTGTCCCAAGTAATTCATTTCCACAGCTCAGCATCCTATGTAATCGTATTTCTCTATGTAGCCAAAAAACTAAGGGAAATCTGTCTTTCCAGCTGATGTCGGTGAAGTCATTCCAGCATCAGCTTATAACTGCCAGTACATAAAGCCCAAATCCATGTGTTCAGCCGAATATCAGGTTGCTTCATCCAGACATAGTCTCATTCATTTAGACCCAGTTAATACTTCTGTAAAAATATGACCTTTTGAAAGTTAAAATGCACCTGGAAACTTTGGCCTAAAGACACAGAAAGAAGGTAAGATTGCTACCAAAATTTGGAAAAGCCCAAGACAGCTGTGCTAGCTCTACTGAGATAGTTCAACTAACATCTATCTGTTCAGGTGAAATACAAGACCAGAGTAATCAAAAAGAGATCCATTGGTATTCAAGTATTAAATGAAATCATACACTTGCAGATGTAACAATTCCTTATAAGCATTTAGAGAACTTCTGAGTTTGCAAAATCATAAAGCACAACTCCATACAAAATAGGAATTCGAATGTGATTTTTCTATGAAGAATGACTTTTAAAGCACAGGCAGCTGATTTTCATATTCAGAGCTTTCCAGACCAAATGTCCTGCATAAAACATACTTTCTGTATTCTCAGCCCTGCACTCTCCCCTTCCCTTTGTGCTTTCACAATTTACAATACCGCATATTTCACTTTATTTACTTATTTCATTATCCTTCAATGAATTCTATCTTCTATAGTAAGACTGACACCAAGGTGGGAGAAGTCTTAGCCATCAACCTCTGCCACCGACTTCAACCAAACCCTGAAAGGTGCTGCTAAGCAGGCTGCAGAATATGAAAATATGAAACTCAGGAAACTACCAGCTGCCTTTTGAAATGAATTTATGGCTCTCTTTGCCCACATGGAGCTTTGCTGTTAATATTTCTCCTCATGGTTCTCCTTCATGGTTCATGGAAGCGTTTCCAAATAGGGTAAACATGAGGCCATTTTCACGCTCAAAGCACAGTCTGGACACAGCTTCTGCATGTACCTCTCTTGTGAGAGCTGTCTAAGGATCTTGGTAACAACATCCCCTGAGCTAGCAAACCCTGATCCAGCACAGCATCACTGGGTACTGAGTACCTAGTAGCCCTTCAGTCATCACCATTTTTACCCAGTGACTGCCTTGGATTAGCTGCTTTAGTGGTGCATAGCAACATGACACCAAAGGGAAGAACAGGGAGAGAAAACTATGTCATTCTGTTGGCAGCACTGAGTAGATTAAGCCAGGCAGAATATACTTGGAGTTAAGCCAGAATACAAAATGTACTGCGGATCTTCTCATCAAAATGGCTAGGATCTTGGCCTGAAACTTACACTAAACTCCACTCAGAAAAGGAAAAGTCACGGCTAGAAACTTGCATCTGCACCAAAGGTGACATTTACAATACCATTTTTGAAGAATAGGGGAAGAAAAGGTCAGTTCTCATTTTTGCTGAAATGTCCTGCTCCTTTGATAGTAGCTGAGACTTGAAGACCAAGAGAACAGAGAAACAGTGAGCAGTGCTCACTTACAAGAGCTGCTGCTTTGCCACTGAAAAGAGCTACTGAAAAGAGGTGGATTCCCCAGGGCGATGAGCAGTATTTTATTGGAATCAGGGAAGACCACTCAAGGAACCAGGCCCTTGTCTATCAAAATGAATGCACAAGAGTCAAAGTAGCTGTTTGGGCTGAAAAAGCCGTCAAACTGCAGTATGTTCTTGTTACTTGGGTGACCATATTGGTCAACATCCAGCAAGTCAAAATCACCAGCCATTTAGATACCACAGTGACCAACTGTGTTAACAGATCACCAGCGTGAACAGTCCCACAGCCATTTCTCACACTTACAAGGGCTCGTAAGGCAGAGTACCTCGCCTGATAAATGTGTTGTACCTTGCTCCTCGAAATGCTCAGCTAGCTCTTGTGCAGCTTCCTCAGGTCCCCTCAGCCTCTGCCTAGCAAATCCTTTTTTCTAGATCTCTCCAGAAATACATCTGCAATGTGAAACATCAAGACTGGGACACTTAGAATCAAACTGCATCTAAACTGCCTGTTCATTTATCTAGAAGCTTCTCAACTGCTGTAATTAAACACTGTAAAGCTGTTACCAACAGCGGCAGTTTCTCTTGCTAAGGTAGGAAACTCAGTGCTTTGGTTATAATCTTTCTTTACTGGAGCATGGCTGTGTGATAAGGGAGTCAGTGCAGGATGGATTCCCTAGTCATCACTTCCAGCTACTAAGCTACTTTTTATCTAGCTGGTATCAGAAGTCCCATCTCCACACCCATACCCAGAAGAACTCTGCTTGATTGCACATAGTGAGCATGATGAACTCCATTCAGGGAACAGCAGGTCAGGAAGCAAACCCCTGTTTCAGAAATACTGTCCATAAATATAGACAATTTATACTTTTGTACACTGATGATACTCTGCAATTTTCTGCATAGGATGGCAAAGCAAAATGCTTAGTCTCAGAAAAACAGCAGAAATCTATTTGCATTTCTTTGTGTTTATATGGTTTCTTTGAAAAAATGTTAGGAAAGCTGCATTTTTGGTTGTTTCTCATAAGTTTTCATCTGGTTTGCTTAATTTCAGTACACAACTTTTCCCCTTCATAATCTTACCTTAATATCTGCATAGCTCTTAATAGCTTCAGCTAAATTTCTTTCTCCCTCCTTTTACTGCTTTCACACATGACCCTTCTCAAAGTATCCCCATTCTGTAGCACGAAAAGATGCTGACATTCCCTGGCCTGTTCTTTGATGTTCCCAGGCTGGCTGCAGCATCTCAGTGCCACATCCACAGCTCCATGTCTGCAGATACTGTGCATAGCAGTGGGACAGGCAAACAGTCTCTAGAAGGTTTTGGCTGACATTGAAAGGTCCCATCTGTGATGAAAGCTCCATTTGATGAGGTGGCTTGCAGACCCAGATACAGACAATCCATAGCGCAAAGAATCTCTAGTCTAACAGAAACCAATCACACCACACTTTTACCAGACATGAAGTAAGACGCCAAACTCAGCCATAACCAGTACTACTGCTGTTGTGTATTGGTCTTTGTTAAAACACAGCTGAAGTCACCTCAGGATGGGAGTAAAACAAGGGAGGAGAACCAATACTGTTTTGCCTCCGTGGCAAAAACACGGACATTTGTATCTGAAGGATGGATGTGAAAACAGGTAAGACAATACTAGAACTGACAAATTATCACATTTATATGAAGAATTAGATAACAGAAAATTAAAAAGCAGTAGGCAGTCTGTATGTTTCTGGCATGACTTAATTCACTTTGACCCTGTGGATAAAGAAACAGAAGTGTTTGGACAAAACAGCACAATACAGCTATGGCTGCAACCATTGTACTGAACAGGAGCACGGGGTTCCCAAAGGACCACCCTGCCTGCGACCGAGCTTCCTCCATCTGTGTGACTGCACCAGCAGAACCACGAGGACACTGAGAAAACACAAGGAGAGCCATGGGGACACTGCTGCCTGGACAGGGGGGGCTCTCCCTGCTTTTGGCAAGTCTCTCACTTTTCCTTGCCTGTACCCCCGCACTGAAATCAGCACTCACACCCAGTCACAAGCAAACCAGCAGAAATTCCCAGTTCTACCTCTGCCACAGGGAAATAGAGCCTAGATGTTAAATGTGGACAGTGAAGCTAACTATTTGTCCATGAGATATTCTAAGACAAATGCTGAACTGCAAACCAACACCAAACGCTGCTGTAGCATAAAACCCAGAAGAGACACTGAAGGGAAATGGAAAATTTTTAAAGCTAGATTAATGTACGCTGCAAAGCTCTTTATGCCATCTGGTAATAAAAGCAATAAAAGACCAATATGGAAGAGTGAATAAGTTCAAAACGTAATCAAGAATAAGAAACAGGCATATATAAAAAGGACGGCATCTGTTACAGAGAATAAATGGAGATCACATCTATCTCATACTCAAGGAATAAGAAACAACAGACTGAAAGCCTCTTCTGATAACATACTGTCCTGAAAACGGGCTATGCCAGGACATCTTAAAGCTTCTGAGAGACCCAGCTGATAAATTCACATGATAAATCCAGCCTCCATCTGGCAGGTGAAAGAGCATTTCCCTGTTCCAGGGCTAACCACTGATCTGCACAAGCCTGCGGCCTCCTGTCACAACTAGGTCCATCAGGAAGAACGATACCAACGGAACAATACAAACGTGCAACACAAATGTGCAAATGCTCATCAGAGACTAAGACAATGGCTTGGTCTCCCACAATCTGCTGTCTAGCTGAAAATATTTGGAATCCTTTCACTCTAGTGGGAGGGAGAATGGCTGCGTACCTCAGCTCCAGCTGCAGAACAGTGACGGGGAAGCTGCAGCTCCCCTGGGCCCTCCTCGCAAATAATGCAAAAGCTGTGTTTGAAGCCTTGCTAATGGTCTGTGAGTGCAGGCTGGAGCGGCAGCGAGAGGAGAAGTGAGATGCACAGGAGAGGAGGTACTGGATTCACAGCTTGTGGCCTACATCTGAGGTTAGACTGAAAGCCTGACCAGGGTGAGGCATGGATTTCAGAATGGGGACCTCTCAAATCAGGAGGACACAAGGAGACTGGAAAGGGGGAATGATGTTTGGGGTTTGCCTGTTGTCTCCTGTACATCTTTGGTGATGACTGGTGATTTTCTTTGTGTAGCTTCACATAAAAAGCTTTCTTTGGAAAGGGCCATTCATCGTATCTGGAGTGCTGCTCCCAAATACCACACACCTTTGCACGAACGACCAAATGTATGGTCTGAATTGTAAAAAGTGAAAAAAATTAAAACCACTCCTTCCACTCTCTGCTAAGTCTTCTATTTAAATCTGGAACAAGGCCCCTGATTCCCACCAGGGGTTGCACAAACCAGTATAGACTGAGCAGTATCTAGTCCTTTCTTGACCATTTTTCTTTCCTGCTAAATTGCAGAAGGCATGATAAACACAGCCCTGCACAGCCTTGCCTTCACATTAGTTTGTAGTTGTTGTCACAAACTCAGGCTGTATTTGTGCCTGTAACATGACTGTTGGACCACTGTCTGTGGGGTCTGCACTCCCTGCTTATTACACAATGTGACACAACACTATGCAACGTCTAATGAGAAAGACAGATGCCAGAAGCAAAATGAAAAAGTGAAGACAGCACAGAGCCACATAACAATGGGAGCAGATGTACTGAAGGCCAGTGAGGACGAGCAGGCAGGTTTAAGTACCATTTCTATTGTGTTGACACGTATGTTTCTCAGCAGTCTTACTTCCAAATGAAATAACAACCATACTGAAGTAAGTGGTACATTTGAAAATCAAACCACTTCACATCAAGCAGGCCACAAAGAGCCTTGTAGGTGACTGAAACCTTGTGGTAGCTCCCACTGCAGTGCTCAAGGCCTTGCAGAAGCTCGTTCTTCCTCCAAGCCTCCAGGCAATCCCCTCCCTCAACTACAAGCAGCTTTTAGTGTCAGGTTTACAGCATTATACGGTACAGGCGAGTTTCAATACCAATTTTCAAAAGAAATCACATCAGTGAGAGAGATTTTCTTAACGTCTACATATAGGTGACCAGATTCCTGAAGAAAAATTCCATTCAAAAAGCAGAATACAGCCTTTTACCTTAAATATGCGGGGAAGGCAGATCATCAGGCAGCAAATAAAAAGCAGCAGCATAGTGTCCAATGCCATGGGAGTACTGACTTCTCTTCATCTGACAAAGAACTGAAGATCAAACATCCTGTGATTATTTGTCCTTGTAAGAAAAATGTTAATTAACTGAAATGTATACATTATAAGGAGACAACATGCCCACAGGAGACACAGGACAACAGAACTGTCACATTAACAGCTGATATTAACACCTTACTCACTCCCTGAAAAAGACTTAGAGTGGAAAAGCTCTCACCCTCCATTGACAAGACATAGTTTGTTTAGTATTTCTGTTCCCCCTCTTTCTCATGGGGCTTCACCATCTTTGTGATTCTGTGGAACAAATATAACACAAATAAGGACATCCTCTGCTTCTTTCTGGGAGACTACATGCTCCAAGACTGCATCTTAACAATATTTGCTCTAAGATCTCAGAAAAAGAGGGTATTAATCTCAAAATATCTATCACTGTGTCTTGACAACATTGGAAAGTACTGCCAAAAGGCAAGGGTCTTGTTTTACTCCTGCTAGGACTAGCTTCAAACCCTCTGCCTCAAATGAGAGCCAAAAGGGCTTTTGTTTTGTTTTGCTAAATGAGCATTTCATTCTTACTGCATCAGATGTATTTTTAGAATATTTGAATAGAATATCTTTAGGTTGACAGTTGCTACTGTATAAATAGAGGTTGCTAAGGAAGGAATAGTAGCTGCTGCTTTAAGCAACAGTAGGAACAGAGGATGAAACAGCAGACAGTTTCTTAGCAGAAAGAATAGACTAAAACCAGCAGTTCTCTACTCCGGTATTTCAACCATGTAGAAATGCCATCCACTACAGCACTGAGATTTTAAATTAGAAAAACACAACAAATCTACCTAAAATTTGCACATTTGCTAACCATAAAAAGGCATTTTCTGTGCTCCTGAAACTCACCCCTTTCTCATTTTGTAGTTCTCTCTTACTTTATAGCTGTAGACACGCTTACTCTCTTTTTTCAGAGATATCTGCCTGTTTCAAATCAATCATAGTTGTCCAGAAATCCCATTCAGAACCACATCAAAGGCTGGCAGCAAGGCTCCAAGTTCCCTATGGATACAGATGCATACACTTATGCGTAACACTTACTTAGGGAGAGATTTCTCAGAAAAAGGGTTTGGTTCTTATTTTTATTTATTTCATAGAATCATAGAATCATCACAGAATGGCTTGGGTTGGAAGGGACCTCAAAGATCATCTAGCTCCAACCCCCCTGCCATGGACGGACATTTAGATCTGAATGTTGTCAAATGAGAACGCTGATGCACAGAATTTGGTCTGCCAGGGTCTCTCGTGACTCCCAGTCTCTGAGGACAGATTCACTGGTCTCACAGCTGATTACAGCATGCTACACTCAGTCCCACCCCAAGCACAAGGGCAGTCCTTTACACCCCACTACTAACCAAGCTACCAGCAGCTGCTTAATTTAAGGATGATTCTGCTGATGAGATCACTTCAGGAGGCTGGTTACCGCACACTGTTTGTCTGTCGTCACTAGGGAAAGATATTAGAACAGTAGAGCTCCTCTGGGAAAATAAAAGGCTTAGGACTTGTCCTCACAGGGGACAATACATGACAATTTATCTGTGAAGCTTTCCTTCACTTTCCTGTTTGGAAGTCCCTGTAAGTTAAAGGGCCTAGAGAGAAGGCTGAAGAGACGAAGTCATGACAGGTCCCCACTCATTTGTCTTTCTGATTGTCCAAGAGAAAACTGGGCAGCCACTGGCTCCAGCTGCAGTCACACTCGTAGAGCACCTCAGGTTAGGGGTGGTATCTTGCCTGATCTGCCTAGCTTCTCAAAGGTGCCTGAGGGACATGAGAGGTGCTGGGACGTGGGGCCAAGTCAGCTGTCAGAGGCAGACCCTGGTGAAAATGTTCTTGGTGTGCTTCAAGTGAGGCTGCAGGGCCCCAAGAGGGCTGAGGCCTGCAGCCCTGCCCCCCTGCCCTGCCCTCAACCCTCTTGCCTGCAAACGCTCCCGAGCATCCCTGAGGCCAAGGCAACGCAGATGGCAAGGGATGTATCTGCTCAAAACAGGCTCAGGTTGTCTGTTCTTAAAATGTACTGCACTCTCCTCTCAGCATGGCAAGCCTCAGAAATACCAAAATTAGACTTCAGAAGAATATAAAAAACTCCCTGCTAGCATAACATGCAAATGGACTGTCACACTCGTGATCTTGGACAGCAACAAAATTAGAAGGCAACAGCAAACAGCAAAGAAAATTGCAGCTGAAAAATAGCAACATTATCCTCTTTTAATACATATTGTTAAAATGAACATTTTTAAAAGCTGAAGTGATGTGAGCCCAGATGCTATCTCCGTATGTCTTATGCAGTTCATGATTACGAACAAACAACGGAACACATATAAGGGAATCTAAAATGGTACGGATACGAGCCCAGCTGGTGTCCCCACATGCCTTATGAATTCCTCTTTTAGGAACACAGCAGCATATAGCATTAGAGATGCTTCTTTAGCATCTTATTTATAAATGGTGTGGAGCTGTTTCACTGAAGTACATACAGAAAAGGTCTATAAGGATCATAAAAACAAAAGGTCCACAAGGATCATAGAAACAGACGCATTCAAAACCACAGAAATAGCTCAAACACCATGTTTTTACTGGAAACCACTCTGAGCTAGAATCTTCTCTGAACAAGGGATGATGCTCGTTTGTCAGTCTCTTCACAGGGGTCTTTCTAAAAAGCAACCATTAAAAAGCCATTTTAGTCAGAAAATGCCAACTTACTTTTGTTCTGACAAACTGTTCCTACTGAAAGCTTTCAGGTCCAGAGTGGAAGAGTAAATGCCCAAGCTCCAGGGCAGTCGAGCCACTGTTGCTGTGGGAAAGATAAACTCTCATCTCTTCTCCAAATGGCTCAAGGCAGGGTCTGGAACTTGACCGGCCCACGTCCTGGGGAGAGTCCTTCACTAACAGGCAGTGGACTCTTCTGCAATACAGCTCTTCTGCTCCTGCTTTCCAATTGCACCAGAATCACTTCTAAGGGAAGGTAACTGTGGGGATTCCTGGTTAATTATGAAAACACATCACCAAATGCAGTTCACCTTTAAGATCATCATCTCATTGTATGTAAGCTATGAACACGTATCAACAGCAGATGTCTAAGAAAAATACACTACATGTGATTGAAAAATTATTTTATTTAAAAATACATTATACAGCAGAGTGTCTCTCTTTTTTTCTCACTGCTGGTTCACAGAGATAATATGAGAAATTTAACCCAAATATTTGACTGGGAAAGATCCTGAGAAAGAGACCACTTACAAGTTGATGATATACAGTACAGTGGAAAAGAGTCATCTCTTTTAACATAAAAGAATCTCTTGGTAATCTTATAAATCAGATATTAAAAAAGTAGGTTTGCTACCATGCAAAAAATGAGTGAGGATTTCTTTCAAATCTGCACACAGGAATCATTAGTACCTTGGACCCTAAATAGCTACACTAAGAGAAAGGTAAGTGTGCCTAACAAGGTGATAAAAACTTTGGACCTACTACAATTTTGTAAACACAGTCAGTAGTCTAATAAAGGTGGATCTTCAATCACCTAAGTAACACTATTGTAGCTAAGGGCTCTATTCTAGGACTTGTTTTCCCCACTGATGTATTTCTTAATTCTCAGCTTAGTATGATGACTTCATGGGATATGCTCTATTGCACTCAAAGACGACTTGGCCTTGCCCTGCTTGCCAAGCAATATTTAGGTAGTTGCATTTAGTGAAAACAGAGGTTAAAAGAAAAAAGCATGGATGACCATGTGGGAATGCATTAAAATTCAACATAGAAAAATATATATCCAATTCTACAGTAGTGTTTTAAATATCTTCTACCAATGATTAATGCAGAAGAAACTCACTGAATTACGGAAAATTTAAGGCCTAGAATTCTATACTCATTCCAACAAACCACACTGAACATTTCTACTCTCAATGTGTCTATAGTGCTAGAGTTGTAACTGCTGTTGCCAGAAGAAAACTTTCTGGCAGTTAAACGTATCTTCAGCATCTACAATGCTTCACTATGAATAGCCAGTGAGGCTGTATTTTGATGGGGAGGCTCAATTTGATTTTTCACAGTGATAACAGATATGACAACATCACCTGATGTTGAAGAAAAAAAATCCTGTCAGCACTGCAAAAACTGACAGAGGTTTTTTTTTTGTTTTGTTTTGTTTTTTTTTTTTTCTCTCAAGAATATGGCCCTGAAAAGCAAACAGCGATAGAGAGATTCCTAGAGATAAATTCTGCCTGACCTGGTCACTTCAGCTGAAGTACATTAATGCAGTTGGTACCTATCTTCCATAAGTGCTCCAATGTGAAAAAGGAAGGTAGAAACACATATGCACTTTTCACTTCCTCACTACATCTGTGACCCTCTTCCTATCTTAGCACCCCATTCCCCCAGCATAATATCTGGGGGTACAACGAACAAGAGGAAAAGATGCAGGCTTCCTTCAGTAACCTGTTTAAACAATCTGTGATTAGCAGGGCTTCCCATCAGATATGCTGAGCTAAGAATGGAGCCCTTAACCTTTCATGGGATAGCATTAGTAATAAAGAATATATCAATGATCAAAATTTCTATATTATTTTCATTTCTTTTAACCTAGATACATATATATCATTCAAGACATTTAAGAACTACAAAACAACAATTCAACTACAATTATGTCAGGAAAATATCCAAATAAATAAACTTTTAATTATGATACAATACTTATTACAGTAAAAATTGGCATTTTGTTTTCTCTTCAAAAGCAGAAGCACCAGTTTTACATATAACGTTTGAATGATATCTTACATGGAATACAGCGTAATACAATGTGCAAACAGCATTTTCATACAGAATGTAATATTTTTCTAGTTTTTATACACTAAAACTGCCTCAAATGGAAACAAATTCATGCTGAATTAAAAATGCAGATTTTAAAAATAAAATTCAAATCAAAATATGAAGCACTGTTGGAATAGGTACATGAACCATTAAAAAACAACGAGAAGCCAAAATAGAAGGTAGTGTCAGATAAATGTAATTAGTGCTTAGTTTGTCCCATTCCATCAAAAAGTAAACAGTTAATATTTTTGCTAGAAAGTAAAGTGACGTTCTAATATTTAAGAATTCTTCAAAATGTAGGTATCATTTTATGATGTAAAAATCAAGTCAGAAAGAGGACTTCTAAAAATTTCTTAGTTTTGATACACTGCAATTATCGTGAGTGGGCTGTGAAAAGAGATGAAGTCCAATGGAGTGAATATACATCAGCGTCAACATCATGTGACTTCTGCAAAGGCCGTGATGTGGTTCTACGAGTTAAAGGAAAAACAAACAAATAAAAACCCAGAAATCACACAGGTAGACATCAGTCACCACTGTGAAACCTGCTGCATCTTCTGCTTTAGGGACAGCCTTATGCTTGCAGAGTAGTGCAGGACGATGTAAATAAAGCTGTTCTTCATTGTAGTGCCCTCACTTACTCCTACAGCAAATTTTTGTTAAATGCTGGATGACTGTGTATGTAACTATGCTGAAGAAAGCAATTATGTGTGATGGTTTGTCAATATTTTAGTTAGGTTTTTTTTTTTTTTAATTAAATAATGTGAATAATTGAATTAGCTGTACTTTTATTCCTATCTTATTCATAATTTAAAGCAAAATTCCAAGAAATGAAAATGACACCTTCTGGCAGGCTTTAATATTCTATTTTGATGTTAAAACTGCATGCTTTTAAAAAAGGTTAATTGCTCCCTATGAGCTCAATGTCATAGGAGCAAGCAGCAATATGCTACGACAAAATGGCATCAGTTGACAACTCGCATCCCAAATTTCTTCTTCAGAACCACTAGTCTCCTCTTCATTTGCAATGTTAGCCTCCTGTCTCCTTCACCAGGACAATCCTCATGAACACAAAGATGTGTCTCAGGATACTACATGCGACTCTACACAGTAAAACTGCAGAATCCCAAAGAGCTCTGCTCCTTTTTCTTGCACTAACCAAAGTGAGTTCCTCTGCAGACATTTGGGAGAGGAAGATTCAGCCGTACAGGGGTGCACAGGATCCAGAGGAACCATACACTGCCTACAGATATACCACATCCTTGATTGCCACCAGTTTGTTGGTTTGATTGGTTTTGCTTTGTTTTGTTTAAAAAGCATGCATTATGTAAAATGAATACAGGGATTCCTGATTTTAAGCCACACGTTTTTTCCTCAGGACCAAAGTGCACAGAAGGAAGTAATGCCAGCAGGCATACCCTCTCCACCTCCCCTCACCTTGAGGAGCAGGCCCAAGTCAGACGAGAGGAGGTAGTTGCCAGCTGAAGAGAAGGTGGGGATTAGGTAAGTCCCAAGAGCAGGATACATTTCCAATTTTTTGCTTAGGGGAAGTCACTCTAAGTCCTCCAGAAACTCCCTTACCACACACCACAGAAAGTGCTGGAGGAAAACAGTAGGCACCACCCAAGTTCAGCCCTTCTTTAAACTGCCTGGATATTTGTCTGTCAGTCTGCAGACTGCACACTAGGGGTAAGGGAGATTGGCACCTTCAATTTTCACACTGCAGAAAGGAATCTTTTCTCCTCGTGCTCTGCCATGGTTGTACAGGGGCCAGGAGGATGAGTTTTGGGTTTTTGTTTTTGTTTTTTTTTTCCCCCTTCCTTTGCACACTAAGGTATTTAGCTCTAGCAATGTCCTTGCTGCATTTTGTGACAGCTTTCTTAGGTGAGGAACAAAAACAAACAATAATCATCTATGTACTTTTTTCTCCAAAATAGAATGAATATATCTAAAATAAATAGCAACAATTAAACAAGAGCAAGCAGAACTTTTTAAAGTGTGAGGAAACAAAATAATCAGCATGCAACCTTCTGTGAAGATGTTCTCAGAAAACAGCATTAGCTGTCAGTCATTGTTTACACATTTGGATTCTGAAGTAAAAAAAAAAAGCAAAATTAGATTTTCTAATTGGAAAATAAAACGCTAGCATTTCAAAGTACTTCAGTTGTTGGTCATCTGCTTTCAGCAACAGAAAAAAGATGCACTGGGCAACCTCAATGAGCCTGGAGCTGCTGTGAGGCTGTTATGAAGTTTGACATTTTTCATTATTTAGATCTGAAAATTATCCTGTCAACTTAAGCCACCATCAGACTAAAATTACTCACTTTTTTTTTTTTTGATAAGCAAAATAGTTTAAAAATGAAGAATTTAAGAAAAAATGTGGTTTTATCATTATTTACTCTAATCAGTTCTTTCACTTCCTAGGGCTTAGTAACTATTACTTGAGGAAGGTGAATGTGGTTCACACTCCTCCTAGCTATACCACCAAAATGAGCGGGTCACCATCCTTGGAAGCACATGCAGAGCACAAAACAGAATCACAGAGAAGAAAACCCCGCCTCCTCAGTAAACCCTCAGGGAGCAATGCTAAGCTCCCAGCTGGGGAGCAACTGATTTGGATGCTAGTGAAGGCTTGTCAATTCATTTCCAATGGACTCAGCAGGATGATACATAACTATGTCAAAATTAATGACTTTCTACTGGCAAGAATCACTGATATTGATCCATGCAACTGTCTGAGTATTCATGCTTTTTCATATGTTATCTTCTCAGGCAAACAAGCTTCTCTACAAACAAGCTTTGCTGAGACAGTTCACAAAAAAACAAATACGACAACAACAAAAACCACAGCACCCCTCTGTGACAAAGTCCAGTGTGAGATACTAACCATCATCAGCCAAAAATTCACACAGATGCAAGAGACAAGCCAACAAGCATGCACAAGACTGCAGCTTCTCTGGCTCCATGGGAAATGATTTCACCTACAGCACTCAGAAGAATTAGAGCATGCTGAGGGTCTGCTCAGCAGCTATAGTTTCACGGACAGGCACACCAGATACTGTATTATTCACTCTAGACAGACAGCATCAGCCTGGTGTCAGCACCACAAACAAAGCATGCTTCGTAACCATGCTCTCACACCACTAGCAGAGAAATGGAAGTCTAAAAGGCAGAGCCTTGAGTGCAGGTTTCTGGGAGAAAATTATCCATATCTGTATGTATTCTGTTAAGATTTTAATCAATTTGTATTTATAAGCCATTCTATAGTGTTAAAGAATTGAGAAAGTTCATGCCAGGTTTAATTATAGTTTGCAGTTTTCATTGTACATATTTAATATTTTTAATCTGATTTTTTTTCTGTTGTGCACTCATTAATACAATTATAAATATTTGTAAATAGTCATCATCTTAAAGATCTTTCCAATTTTGAAAGTAGGATTTTGAAAAGTTGTTTTTAGCCCTTCACATAATAGCATTTGTTAATACAAAAATAGTACTGTAGTAGTTCAGGCAAAAAAAGCAAAGCATATTTTATGCTTTTACTGGACAAGTCACATTTTTAGCGAAAAGAATGAGTTCAAGTGAAACTCCCCTTTTAAAACATTGCAGACCTGCACAGAACACTGCCAACACACTGCATCTGCCTCTGCTTTAACTCCAGACACAAACACTCCAGTGCGCTCCTGCGCACATACGTTTATTGCCTTATGTGCAGGTGGTCAAAACGGCCCATTCCTGAGACCCAGGAGAAGAACCTAATGAGGCGTGCTTTGAGGGAGCTTTGTTGCAAAGGATCTTCTTGGTTGTTACTAATACCTCGATTCTTTAACACCTACAACACGTATATTTGAGGAGGTCACACTGAATATATTGTTCCGTATCCTATGTTTAAACATTACTTTGCTTGACAGTTAGATGTTGTGATCACAGATTGCATTCAAACACAAATATTTCTTTTGCAATCCCCTAGAAGTAGATTGAAGCAGAAGAGTAGGACATGAATGCAGATTCAACTGTCTGACATTGGAACTAAATTGCTTAGTGTCTTTCACAAGCTGTCTCCCCTGGTACATATTCTTGTGTTGAAGCACTGTTGTATGATACCTCGTTTAACACACTGTATTGTCAAGAGAACCATTATGACCATAGAAATCAGAGAACCAGCCCATAAGCTGATGTCAGCACATGAGCCCTAGTCAAGCTGTGCTGGAAACATGCATGCAGGTACTAAAGCACTGCCTGCATGGATACCTAGGTACTCTTGCGAACACCAACACAACGCAATTTGGATACTTCTCAACTAAAATATTCTGGAGCAGCAGAAGTAGACACAAATCCTCTCCCCCATTCTCTCACAGTACAATGACCTAAAACATCTTGGCGTTCTGCATGCAGCATGCAAGCTCGGTGAGAAGCCATCAGCCTCACCAGGGAGCCCAGGGACCAGGCCACGCTCCCCAGGTCACCCTGTGCATACACAGCGCACACACCAGTGACAGACCCCTTGGCACAGGGCTGCAGACCTCTATCTCATGAACAATCTAGAGGAGTAATAGAAAAAACATTCCACCTGAAAAGAGAAGGGAAAAATCTTCCCCAGTCTTCAAACACTATCAGAAGTTTAGGAGGGATGCATGACTGTATCTACTATTGTTAAAATGTTTCATCTCCACCATTACCCTTGGCATGTACACAACAGAACAAGAATTAGTGCCAAACTCAGCAAGACTTCTTAGATAATCAGCTCTGACAGTCACTAGTAATTGGTATGATAGGCAACAAGAATGTCATATTTTGAGAGGAATTCCAAATACTTATCGTCATTAAAACTTAGAAACAGCTATGTCAAAAAAAAAAAAAAAAAAAAAAAAAAAAAAAAAAAACAGAAAACCCCCATGGCTGGCCCATCTGTAAAGAGTGCAAACTACTTGACTGTAATTCAGTCAGCTGGAGCCAGTCCCATAGGTGAACTATAAGTAACCTCGGTCTAACAAAGAACAGCCGTGTCTCGGGACGTGGCTTGGGCATTGCTGACAGAAGCAACACGGCGAAGGAATGCCAAGCAGAGGCTCTTGGGATGAATGCAGCTCAGCAGTTAAACTGGGTAGTGTTCAGGTAAGTAATACTGAGCAGATGCAGAGGGCAATGATGATCAGACATAGCAACCACCTCACCCCACAGAAGAACAACTTCCTTCCAAAACCTCAGTATCCTATCTACTGCCTCAATTCATCCTAAAATGCTCCGTATTTCATTTGTATTTGATTTTTCAAAGCTAGACTACCTCTAAGAAAAGGCTAGCAGGGTCAGCAGCCCTCTGTAAGCCCTGAGCAATTTCAGGTGATTTCAGTATGAAATAAGGTGTCAGTCTCCTGAAACAGGAAAAAAGTTTGTGATCACACTGCATGAAGTTGAACTTCAAATTCTTCTGGGTACCACCCAGAACATCCATATTTCCCTGGAACTCTTTCAACAGAATAGAAAAAAAAAAAAAAAAGTCTTGACTGTGGTGGGAAGCAGGCCTCCCACCTGCAGCAGAGTGCCAGCTGACTAAAACACAAATTACCCTAAAAGAGATTATGAAGGTCAGAGACGGGAGAGCAAAAGGAGCAGATGGGTGAGTGATGAGGTTCCTGGCTTTCATTCCTTTCATTAATTCTGAGGATGAATGTAGTTAAGGTGAAAGCAATAAGCCTGCACTGCTGAGCCAGCTCTGGCAAGGATTCTTCAAGGAGACACTCTGCAACCATGTTTTATTTGAGTGCATAAGAAGTGGGTACCCCTGCAGAACAGCTTAATCATCTGCACGAACTGCAATTAAACAAGTGGAATGCAAACAGTGATCTACCCTTGTCATTAACCAGCAGAACATCAGTTCAGAATACGCCAAGAACACATATTCCTGCTTAAGTGCACTTCATACATGGCTCCTGACCTCCTCCAGAACTCACAGTGGCAGCACAGAGAGCATGCTAAGCACATTAGTTCTCCAGTGGGAAAACACACTGCAACAGACAACGAGCAGATCAGGAAACACAAAACAAGGTTCTTCCGGGTCTGTGAGATGGACCATGTGCTTGTACATTCATGGGTGAATTTAAAACAGAACGGCAATGAGTGAGGTCCCATCGGGTATGCATTTCTAATGAAGTCATTCCTTAGGACAGCATCTTTGAATTGCTCACTCCCAAATGCCCATATCATTATTATTTTTAAATACCAGTAACAGAGGTGCATTGCTTCATCCCAGCATTGCCTTAGCCCATGATAACTTCAGTCAGTCAGGATCTGTTACCCTTAGCAGCTAATTTATGACGGTAAGCTGTTTTTAATATTGGCACAGGAGCTTGTGGACTGACAATAGAGAAAAACAGATTTTTAAATAAGCCAAATAGGAATATATAGGAGTTTACAATCTTGAACTAGAACAGCCCTAACTGAGATGTAGTGAAAAGTAATTTGCTCATGGCTAGGGTAGGCAAAAGACAAGTAGCACACAAATCATCTAGCACCACGCCCTTGAGGAGAATAAAGAATATAAAGTAAGAAAATAGTTAAAAAGCAAAGGCTAATTTCTTAATTCTTGTAGCAATGGTAGTTAACTAAGATGGCTCAGTTTAGACCCTAGTTCCACAAAAGTATTATTCCTAGTGCCTTTTATTCAATAGGTTCTGGCTTCTATAGAAAACTTCAGACTAAACATTTAAACAAACAAATAAACACACTTCACCGCCTGCAGCACTCAGATAAAAGTAGATTTTCATCAATTATTTGCTAATTCCTGTTCAAACTTTCTGCAGGTGGAAACAGAAGCATTTCCCAACGCATAACAAAGCCTCCATGTAATCATCCTCCCACTTCTTCCTCTCTGTCTGGAAAGAACAAAGACTTTGCAACAGAGAGAAAGATGAATCCATACACTGAGATCTCACCAGGTGTTACTCCCCGTGGGCAGTCCCCTGATTTAAGTACCTAAAGAGAAGTCCCACGACAGCAGACAGCTAGCCTCCACTGCCACAGGAATGGAAAGTCTCAGAGGGAAAGACTCCCATCCATATAAGAGAGTCCTGGGCAGTTCACAACTGGTAGAGGTCATCCTCAAGCAGGGCAAACATTATTCCTGCAGCCACCCTCCCATAGCTTTCCCCACATAATCTCTGTCTTGCCTAGGCCGTGTATTAGAAAAACAACATTGTTTGTCATGGATGAGAGGGTGTCAAATCAATTTGGTAGAAACACTAAGTCAACATGAGGTTTTTATCACCAGAAAAAAAAAAAAAAAAAAAAAATCAGCAGCAAAACTAGAGCTCTGATCAGCAGCATTTGCAGAGAATGGATATTTTTGATTTACGATGGCTTCTGAGCCACACAAATGGTTTTTATTGCAGGAGAGCCTAGCACATGAGTAAGGCGTGCTTATTAATATGGTACTTCCTAAGCTAACTGACATCTTGTTTTGTTTTGACATTTTACAGAGAATTTACTGAATGGATTATTTCAAAGATACACATTCATCATCTGAATGCTTGTTCAGGCAAATGATACTGTGACCTCCTTATGACAAAACATTAGTGGAAGTAGCTTAGACACATTTGGTTCAAAAAGGCATGTTGGATTATTCTGAAGAGAAATCTTTCCCTCCAAACAAACAAATAACAAACCTAGGGCTAGCAGCAATTCTTACCGAAGGACAACTTTTGCCGCTTTCAAGTGACGAACATGGACTGGAAAGTGGTTAAAAACATTTCTTCTTATGTTTAACATGAAGAAACATTGGCAGTAATATGGATTTAAAAGAATGCCATAGAAATACACTTTTAGGGCACCAAAAGTATAGAATTGTCTACTGTCTTCAAGCACGGGCATAATGGAAGGGATTTTAACAAATAATGACAGTAAGTCATTATAAAGTATCATTGCTTTAAAACTTTGCATTTGTAGTTCTAACTTTCCTACAGGTAAAAACACCTGCAATGTTTTCTTCATTTGGATATGCTATCTTTTTGGGTGATTATTTGCTCACAGAATTATTCAGACATCACTTTACCTAACACTTGCACCATCTTTGCAAAGTCAGAATTTTTTTTATTATTAGAAACTAAAAAAAATTCAAGACTTTGCAGTACGTGCTCAAGCAGAACATCATGGCATACTCAGGAAACTACTGATAGCATGTTCTAATACAAAAATCACATTTTTCAATTGCATTTTTAAAAAGATATTACCTTTTCTAAAGGGCTTTCTACTCGAGGTATGCTGATCATGGGCATCTGGGCCAGATTATCCATATGAGAATGTTCATGTTCTGGCTGACGTCCTCTGAAATTATTTACCACACAAACAACCTGAAAGAGATTAGAAGATTAACAGAATTGCTAAGGAACAACTCCTTTTTTGAGCTTTGATCCCGATATCCATAATTAGGCAGAACTGACACTAGCTTTAGTCACTGCTTACAGTGACAGTAGAAAAACAGAAATGTGAAGTTCATGTTTTACAGAAAATCCTTAGCTAATATTTCAAGACAAAAGATTTTTAAGCAATTTTCTGACACATGCGTCATCTCAGAACCAAAAAGCCCTCTTATCTAAAAGCAAATCCACTACTGAAGCTACATAATACAATACGAATTACCAGCAGCATCACGAGTTGATGTCCAGAGCATGTGTGGCAAAATACAGCAACCTGAAGTTCCTATGAAGGGCCAATGCCATCTCAGTTTTGACCAGCAAAGAATTTCTCAAGTGGAGAGTGAGAAAGGGAGGACTAAAAAAGCAAGGACTGTCCACAGGTTTGAGCTAAATTCCAAACCTGCTCAGGGCAGCAGCAGCACAGCAGCAACACTCACACAGGCAGTTAGGAATGTGACAGATGCCATTTGTGGGAGGTTTCTACCAGCTCAGACACTCAGCTGGGGCAGTGTTTTCTAACTGTATTATCTCTAAAACACAGCTAAATCTGATGTCGTGCTACCTAAGGACATTATGCTGTACACATCACAAAATACAAGAAAAGGTGCTGGGACAGATTTCTTTTCTACTTTGCTTTCTTTTATGACTTTATAGGCATAAAGATAATACAAAAACTCCTTAAAAAACACACAACCAAATACAGCTCCAGGACACCTTGTGTGGAAGGGAATGTCTGGAAATGTCAGCAGGTATGTTTTAAAGGAGACCTAAAACTGCCCTCACATTTATCAGATGAGTGCAAACGCCCACCTCAGCCATCCCTATGTGAGCTCACAGCCAAGTCAAGTCTTGAGATCCAAGATCTTGAGATCCCAGAATCATTATCAAAAGTACTTTCATGCGAAAAAAAAAAATCAAAGTTATATTTAGTACTAATGCAAGCTGCCAGACAGACGAACTTGCAGGCAGTATACAGCAATGACTATTCCATGCTGTAGTCTTGCACTGAAGTTAGTGGTGAAGGTGATTAACAGATTAGTGGTAGCTTTCTGACACAGATACTGGTCATCGATAACTGTGACTACAGATCTGGTGGTGCAACACAGCTCCAGAAGACGAAAAGGCTAAACAAGGATTTTTGATTGGATAACATAGAACTTCAATTTAAACCTGAATTAGTATGAATGAAATTTAGAGGGGGTGCAAGGGTTACTTTAAAGCCAGAAAATAAATGCTATTTCTTCTCTGATCAGTGCAAGTATCGCTATCCTGAATTTACTAATTTAAATAACGAATAGATATTACTCTGAGGAATATGTACTTGCTTAAAGTAGGACTTAATGCAAAAATTAGTGGTTGAAATGCTATAGTTTAGTTTATAAGCAAGTCAAAATAGATAATTTGATCAATCCTTTCTTGATTTGACATTTCTGAGTGTATGTAAATATATCTAAGGACACTGATAATTAAAATAGAAACACCTCTTTGACACCTGTCTGAAAAGCCAAGCTTACCAACACATGTTAGGAGATACAACTAATATACTGATGTTTTTCAAACAGCAGTGACACAAAGATACACTTACCAAAAATACTGCTATAGATATTCCAATTATAAATCCTGCTATTACATCTGACCAGTGATTTCGATACTCTGCTACTCTGTTGATTCCAGTAAGGAAGGCCAAGCACATTAAGCCCAAACACAGAACAGGTTTTGCAAGCCTTGTTCCTCTGGCTTTTACTGTGCTGGTGATATACATCTGAAAATCAGAAAAGAAGAAAGTTGAACTGGTGGATAATATATCCCACAACTTGGTGAACAGAATCTCTGAAACTTGGTTTAAATAGACTATGCATCTTTGGATTTATTTATGTCATTTTTTAGACAATCCTATCCTATTGCTGTCAATCTATGTATTTATTTATGCAGACAGGTAAATAGAGAGACTGACTTTTCATTGGCCAGTGTTGGTAATAATGGAAAAAGATCTTGCCCTGGAAGTGGCTACATCAAGCCCTTGTTTTTATTAGCAAATAATTTCTTCCTCATACACAGCCTCTCCATGTGAATAACTAGAGACTTGTCAAAAAACAGTGAAAATTGAATGAGATGTCAGCAGCTCCTTTTGTAAAAGAAATGCACCACTTTCAACCAGTGTTGGACCAATACATCCCCATACTTCACAGATGTTGATTGAGGATATTTAGTACCAATTCCCCACAGCACACAAACCAACCTAAATGCAGAAACTTTAACTTCAAGGAACTGAGATCTCTGCCTCTGCCCTGCTTGCAGTCTGTCTGCAATACTACTGAATTAAAAGCAATGTACGGAGATACAGCAGCTCTGCCGCCCCAAGGGCAGGTGCATTAGAGACCAGAGTTCAACTGCATCATCAGCGTACCTTACGCAATGAACAGCAAAGAAATAGTACGTTTTCAACTAAGGCAGACAGAGCAAGAGTTGAGAAGAGTTTAAGGCTGTATCTCCAACATACATTTCTCCTTTCTTCTTCCTAGCTCATTTAAGAAATAGTGTTTCTCCCTTAGCTGACTATCCTTTCACCTTAGCTCTTTATAGTTATGCAGACTCTTTTCAGTGAGTTACTCTTACTGCATGGAATGCTAACAAGATAACTGCAGATTTAATTCCCAGTGTTTTCTAGATCCTTCTAGATACTGTGACTGTTACACTCATTAACACCAAATGTTAGACTATCTGGTGCTTGAGAAATAGTCTAGTAATATTTTGAATACACAGCAAGATCACCAAATTGCAAATACAGCTTGGGAGAAGTTGACACAAGTTGGCAGCAAGCTGTC
The DNA here is from genome assembly GCA_013399715.1 of Alectura lathami. Lineage (NCBI taxonomy): Eukaryota > Metazoa > Chordata > Aves > Galliformes > Megapodiidae > Alectura > Alectura lathami. The sequence goes on from VXAV01003309.1 coordinate 146,190, forward strand.
CTGCATACAATTCAGTTTTGGGGTATATCAAATCGACTACTGAGAAGGAAAAAACAGCTCAAAAAAAGTTGTAGATCATTTAAGGCATGTCTTGGCAATGTGTTTCAGTTATCTGTAACAATTAGTAATCACCCAGGAATATGACCTCAATTTTTATGAAGTCAAAATGCATTACAATGCAAATAATTGATTCTTCAGTACTTCAGTCAAACTTCAAAAATTCTCAGAAACACTTTACATTCAAGCACATCCTTCAGACAAAGCACTCAGCAAGCAGAAACAACTGCAGGCTCTGCCTCTGGTCTAACAGATTCCCATTTGCAGAGTCCATTCCTATACATGCAGCCAATACTGCCATGCCCAGTCCATTATTAACAATAACCAGAGGGTTCTGCCAGCACTTTTTTCTGCCAGCACTAGAAAAAAAGGTAACTTTTTTTTTTATCTTCTCTTTAAAGAACTGCAAGTCAGAACTTACAGACATCCATTTTTAAGCCTGACCTCTTACAGCTCTAATACTATATTAATACAGTCAATTCAGTCAAAGATTTGAATTGCATTAAGAATAAAACACACTTAAGCAGTTTTCTTCTCAATTCTGGAAGAAAAGCTATGCACACAGACACACATACAGCAGGTCCAAGCGTCCCAGCTTGGTCAGAGTGGAGCTAGTCATCAAGCCAGGCACACCAGCCAGGAAGAAGGTTAATTTTCCTATCTGGTCCTTCAGACTGGGTGCCCAGGATGTGGGAAGGAAGATGCCCTCTGTGCTTGCTGTTTCAGTCCACCATGAAGCAGATGATCAGGAGGAACTGACAAAGGGACAGACCAGTCTGCTTGTGGGCAGACAATAATGAGTCATGAAGCGACAAGTTGACGGGGGATAGGTGCCTATACAGTGATTCCTCGCAGGCAGTGCTCCAAATACACATTTCCATGTTTTGTTTTGCTTGTATAATGTAGTAGCAAGTAATGTAAGCAATAAGTTATAGATCTTCCACTTCTGGGCTAAAACTGAAAGAGGGGAGGTTTAGATTGGACATCAGGAAGAAATTCTTCCCTGAGAGAGTGGTGAGGCACTGGCACAGGCTGCCCAGAGAAGCTGTGGCTGCCCCATCCCTGGCTGTGTTCAAGGCCAGGCTGGATGGGTTCCTGGGCAGTTTGATCCAGTGAGCTGGTGGCTGGCAGCCCTGTCCACGGCAGGGGGGTGGGAACTAGATGATCTCTGAGGTCACCTCCAACCCAAGCCATTCTGTGATTCTATCATTCCACCTGAAGAATGCACAACTTTCAACATTCATCATAGCTACAAGAAAAGAGATACTCGGAGATCAAAAAGCTGAGAAAGTAGTGAGCTCTAGTGGACTACAGTCTACAACCAAGTTAATTGGTTTGTCAGAATCTTGCCTGACAAATAAAAGCTCTTCGGCTTCCTTGATTAGGAATTATTGGGTCAAATTATTACTAGAGCAAACTAAAGTCCTATTCTCAAATCATCTGAGCCTTACTGCAACCAAAACTGCTCAAAGATTTTTTTTTTTTTTTTTAGTTCTTTTGAAGCCTTCTCCAGTTTTATTCATACATTTTGCAGTAATTATTGATAATCCTAGGCAAAAATTGGGTTTAAAAGTCAGGAGCCTGGGTTGGCAAAAGGAAAAGTTTGTAGAAATGTTGGAATTTCCCATGAAATATCCCGCTAAGTATTCCCCACAGCTGCAACTTTAAACAAGTGGAGGAAAGAGGTATCCTCTAATGTATCAAGACTGTAAAATACACCCAAATATTAACTAGAACTAGTTCAGTCTACAGAGGTTTGAGCAATTGAATTGGCATGAAGAACTGACAGACAGGAAATCTCCAGCAGTCTTTAGATAAGTCCCTGGATCAAACAGCAATGTTACTTTGAAGCATCCAATGCATCCATTATATGAAACCACGATATATTTCGTACAATCAGTGTCAGTGGATACTTTTACTCACTGAACCAGATACTGAAAAGAAAATCCCTGAAAAGAATTCTTTAATTCTTCACCTTAAAAAAAAAAAAAAAAAAAAAAAGGGGCAGCAACAAGGCAGACTAAGATGATTCTGTTACACCTCAACACCCAAAGCCTATCAAACATAAGCCCACCATGCCACTGTCAGCTGCCCACTGAGCAGGACCCACAGAGGCACTTCAAGAACAAGGTCTTCAGAGGTGAGGTGAGGCCTACACTCACAGAGCAGATCAAGGAGTGACTCTGGGCAGTGTCATCATCCTGTCGCCAGCACTGTGACCCAGACTGCCTTGCTGCCTTTCTGAACAGCAGGGACCATGCAGCAGAATGCCAGAAGCAAGATGCTGAAGAGAAGATCAAGATCCCAACAAAAGCTCTGCAGATAGGAGATAATTATTTGCCAGCTTTATCTGCTAGCCCTGCCTGAGGCTGTAGTTCCAGTCAGTACAAAGCAACCAAAGAGCCTACCCACCTAAGAGCTATGTTAACAAGGGAGACATTAAACCTGCTCCTCTATCACTACACATCCAAAGCAAGTCTGAAATGTATCTGACAGCACCAAGTTTAAAAGTCATGCTTCAAATGGGTTGGCTGCCAACTGCTCTCATTCACTGCAGTAAGAAAATGCACATTTTTATAAAATTAATTAAAATTTGTTTAAAACTACATTCAGTAATAATCAACTCCCTAGGTTTGCAACACCAAAGGTTGCAAACTAGTGATTAGTTAATCACTAATCTCATATTTGAATCCATGGGAATAGAAAAAAGACTCATGACTTCTCATTTTTGTGTGTCGGTTGGGGGGG
>VXAV01003309.1:149026-170376 GCA_013399715.1 Alectura lathami
GGTGGGGGTGGGGGGGTGAACACACCACAGAAGTATGTGCATATTTTCATGAATTCAAAATGTATCCAGGCTGTGTCACCTTATGTATATTAAAATGTGGCCTATACAATTATAGTTAACGTAATAAAATTGCAGTATTTACCTTAACACCTATGTCAGCATATGTTCTTCCAGCTGTGAAAGGGTAAATTGCAAGGCTTATAAGAAGTGAATGTTGATGCACTCAACTTATTATCCCAACTCTAGTGCATACACACACAAAAGAGGTCTCGTATGAGCTGAGCAGACAGCTACGGAGATATCTAGGCAGCAGCCAGCTTGTCTAGAGATTTTGAAACAGATTTATGGAAGTTCATTTTGAAGATTCTGGTACATTAAGGACTAAAAAAAAAAAAAAACAAACTAAAAGTCTGAAGATAAGTTATAGATCCTTGGAAGCATCTACATTTGGAGCAGCTTAGAGAAAACACCTAACCATAGTGCTGCCATTCAACATTTCAGTTGCTAAGTCTTTCTTGATAGGTACTCAAAGAAAGCAAAGGAGACAAACACTACAGAGAGGTCTAAATATTAGCAGTACAATTGTTTGAGAAAGCCTGTACTTTCAGCAGGAGGGGAATTCAGAGTTACCATAGCAGCCACCCACTCTCAAATGAGAGGAGGGGGGAAAAAGGAAGACTCAAGAACTTAGATTTAAAAAGTTGTTGCTAACAAGATGCTAGGTGCATGTTGCCTGTTCACGTCTTTAAGCAGGTTTCATTTTGCGCACAGCTTGCTGAAATGTCCGGGGAGGATTCTGTAACAAACCCTCCCTCTCACCCAAGTATTTCTGTCAACAAAAAAGAAAGCACAATTTGTATCAGAAACGATACGCTTATGAAATATTAGCTGAGTAGAATATGGAGGTCTTTATGTACATGCTCTCCAAAACTTTTGTACCACAGCTCATACAAAGATGAGGCTACTGTTCAAGTATTCTTCTCCAGTGAATAATGATGAGAAAGTTGTTATTCAGAGCCAGCTTTCCCAATAAACATCATCATGCTGTAAGGACATGATCCCTGATATTGGAATATTGCATTTCTTTGCCTGATGTGTAGCAAACAGCATTTTTAGCTGCAGCAGCGCAAATGGATTAAAAAAAAAAAAACTGCGAATATTGCATCAAGGACCTAAATTTGCAGGCTACCGCTCAGCAGATACATCATAGTAATTAAGTTAATCAGGCAGCCTGTAAGAAGAACTCAGAAGTCCTGTCAGCAATTTATAGTGCTTTTCTTATATAATGACACTGTAGTGCATAACAGCGACACGTTAACGACACAGGATATATCCACTTCTGCAGTGAGTGAAAGGTTATAAAGTCATGAAATAGATCCCACCAGCTTCCACTTTTGATGTTGTAAACTGTATATTGATCATAGACCACATAAGATTTGCTTAAAGCACTGAAGCTCATATCAAAAGCCATGATACTAGATATTGCCTTAGTAATGTCTACTTTTTATTTCTTAAACGTATTAATACTGTTTTCCCTTCTGCTCTGCAGTAGCTGAACAGTTGGTTTCCTTTGGTTTCTGTGACTCATGGCAACACTGGAAATCCAACTTTACAGATGGATGAAAAAAATAGGAGCAATTAAATGCGCAATGCTGAACATTTTCTAAAATAGCTTGCATCAAATTTGGAGGTATGGTTCCATGAAGCAAAGCCTCAGATATCTCCCCAAATAAAGACAATACTATTAGCAGTCTTCCACTTGGCTCAAGTTAGAACAGAATTCTATTGCTCCTCTCTTATTTGCAGACAACACCTTCCTGTGCTAATTGATAATCCATATCTCACAGTAAGCATTGCCCACAAGGAACTTTAGGTAAACGTTATTGTCAGGGCCACAGATTTTAAGCAACTGGCACTGAAACCATACCCAGAAGCATGGCGTTGGCACGCTGCCTCAGATGGGTTTGGGATCTTTGCCATGTACCAAGTATCAGCTGGCAAGTATCAGCTTCCAGATCAATCAAGAATTAAAAGTCAGCTCACTAAATATACATGCTCTGAAGTGATACACACTCACACATGTACACGTACATGCACACACACGCGGACAGACCCCCATTCACACACTGAAGGACTGACTCCTGTGATGACCGGAGGCACACACTGACCCCGCTTCCCACTGACACCATGTGGGAAGCCTTGGGCCTGCCAGTGGGCTATGAAGGGCTGTGGCTGCAGGCCCAGGTCAGGTGGAAAGTTTCCACAAGGGTGCCCCAGGGACAACTTGAATAAGAACGTGTGTTGCTGCTTGTGGACGGAACAACTTGCACTCCAGACTAAGCCCGGAACACTGTGCCAAGCTACCTGAGTGGGACGCGTTCCCACTGCCCCCTCTCCTGCCTCCCAGCACTTCTGAACAGCTTCAGCAGCAGCTCTGATGCCACCCAGCAAACAGCAGCTAACCCCAGGCCTGCTCAGCACTCCGTGTCAGAGAGGAGAGAGGGAAGAAAGGCTGGGCTGTCTTGTAGCCTGCTTAAATGCACAATAAGAGCTAGGCTGACTTTGCATGAGCATTAATATATGTATAAATACCAGTTCTGGTACCTATGAATATGTATAGACCCTCAGGAAACTTGTGGAGATCAGACACGTCATTCTTCTGCTTCACCCCACCAAAGAATACAGCCATGTGCAGTTCCACTAATCTGCACTGGGTTGAAACACAGGAAGGGACTACTACCAGTCACAGACAATGCCTGCCCCTCCTTCTTTACCACCTGACTGAGCCTTCTCTCAGATTTTCTGGACACAGGGAAAAAGTAAGACAAGAAGTTGGTTATCCAAAGTCTATAACCTTTTCTGGACAGTTTATCCTCTCTTAGCGTTGCCCTAAACACTTCCTTAGCTTGTAGATCTCAGAGGACCACTATATCCGTAACTGTCAATGAATCAAATTCTCAAAGGCTTCATAATAACATGTAGAAGGATTACATATATAAAAATCAGTCAATAGTTGTCTCACCTTCCCTCCATTCCTCCCCTCCCCAATAGTTCGAGCCATGTGCTCTCAAAAATACAGTGACATGACATAGAACAATATACTTACAGCCAGATACATAGCTGCATATACGCTTAGTGCTGCTTCTTTGGATGGGAATGTCTTTCTGGCTTTCATGATAAGGTCTGGGTTTCCAGTGCAGGCATGTGCACTACTGATGAATTGTGTATATTGTTTACATCCAAGTGCTGTATAGTTGGGCTTACAAAGTGCAAGAAAATGTGGTGCAAGATTCCCTGTTACTACTTGTCCAGCATTTACAAAGATGTCCGTAGCAAACAGTCCAAATGCGTAAATTCCTAAAAAAGGGAAACAAAGAGTTAGATTTCCTGACAATTTCACTCCAGGACAACATATTATAATATTTATCACAGTAACAAATCAGCTCCCTCCATTGAGGAACATGGACAAACCTCAAGTATACAGGGATAAGACCATACCCTAAAGATCCCGCATGATGCTGGAGATGATAACTTCCTACACAACCATGGCAGTGACACTGCAACATACCCACACCCAACCGCTCCCTGTCCTTCAGAGGAATACGCTCGTCTCTCATGCCAGTAGCCTGCTTGCCCGGCTCTCTCGGCCATGCATGCCCAGCTGTTTGGGTAGCTAGCTATACTGTCATCTAGCCTTTGCCCACGTTCGCTAAACAGAAGCAACAGAGGCAAATTACTCACCCTATAAATCTGTTTGAAAGCCAGAGAAATCAAGCCCTGAATTAACTTGAAAAGCTGTAACTCATACTGGACAGGCACTTTTCTTTTCTCTCTCAGCAGTAAGGAAGCAGAAGTACTGAATAATTTAATTCTGCCATGCAGGAGTTGTCTTCATCTGCCTGCTACTAGGCACATCTCTATGCATGGCATATTAATCATAATCATACCAACACACTAAGCTAAATATCTCCATACTTGAGGAGCTACTTATTCTAAAGCTTTTTTGTAATCAGGGATATCAGCAGAGCATTAAGCACATGTACTTGTTGATCATTAGAATGGAAATGCATGTATCTGATTACTTAAAAGAAAACAGATTTCTCCTTTTCTGATGTCTCTTTCTATCTTTTTGGCAGCAGAAAGCAAGCTCTGGAACGAAATGCAAACACAGCACCCTGTCTGGGATGCTAAGCCAGCAGAGGTGTGTTCAAATTCCACCTGAGCTACACATTTCCTGTATTTCCACAGGCAAATCTTTTTGCCTTCCCTGTACTTCAACTCGCTGTGACTAGAGTGCGAATTCTGGCAGTTCCTAACTCCTGTGGCACCGTGTGGATTTGGACATTAATGGATGCACACTACAGCAGATGTGATGCCACAGCAGCACATGCATTTTTAAAGGTCAGGTTTTTTCCTCCACATAGCTGGAAGACCAGGAATGGTTCCTGGGATGCTGGCTGGTCAGCAATGTCACACTAATGTTGATTCACCCAGAGCAGCTCAACACTAGTGAGCACAGGCCTCTGCCCAGCTCAGGCTCTGCACAGGAGGGCCCTCTAGCAAGCCCGGGGGGGGTGCACGGCCCCACAGCAGGCAGCCACATCACGGCTGTAAGCCTAACAGGGAGCGATGCCTCGGCTGGTGCAACACTGCGGGGGACACGTTCATCCCTGCCCTGCAACCGAGTTTTGATTTTGCTTCTGTGAGCAAGGAGAGCCCACCAGGTAGAAAGGAAACGCAGGCACAGAGCAACCGGAGCAGGAGGAGCTCCAAAGCATCACTGCCCACCTCCTCCAGCTCTGTGCAAGGCAGTCTCCCTCCCAGGGACTCCAGTACTCCCGTTTGACAGCAAGCTGGCAGACAGTGTGGCACAGCCTTCCCTCCTTCCCTCCTCTGCACAGGGGCACAGGGATGAGCTGCCCTGCAGCTTTGGTCCCCAGCTGCTGCCCTTAGATACAGCCGGGAGGGAGGGCACACAGCACACAAATGGAGCCCTGCCGCGACATCCCTGCGTGCATTAAAATGTAGCATCTGGGAGCATTCAATAGACTTTCTGAGTGGTGGCACTTCCCTCTCCAAAATACATTTACAATGAAATAAGTAGAAAGCGCAACATCTCATATTTAGTGAAGCCAGGGGAGGGACGTTTTACAGCTGACTTCAGTGGACCAAGGATTTGGTACAGTCATCCATTATAGATTATAATACATGCTCCAGGCTAGGAAAGTACCTAAATGGGCTTGCTTTCAAACACACATTTATATCCCAAAGTCCTCAACGTTAGCTGCTGTGTGTGTGCATAGCTGAAATGAAACTACTGACCATAATACCATAAATAAAAACCATAAATACAGCATAAGGATACTTCCCTTCTCCATTTCCCTCTAGTCAAGGCTTGCTGCTCGTTTTTCACCTCCTGTGGTACCATTTTTTTTCTATTTGTACTGTTTCTTCTGCAACTGTTTGTTCTGTTTTGTTTTTAAACTTCCAAGCAGCTTAATCTGCTACCCACAAGGAAAGAAGTAATTGCACCCAAGTTAGGACTACACAAGAAATATTGTATGGTTGTCTGAATAGTTTCCCCAGGTCAAACCAGACATATTTGATCACTCTCATCATTGAGAAAATGAAAACATTTATTTTTCTCATACCAAGGAATCTGATGGTTCTGCGCACCAGCGGATTTATATAACAACAGTCTCCAGTTAATATTGTTTTTTCTTGGTTTTCAAAATCCTTTGTAGCTAACTGTAGGCAAAACACTGCAGTTTCTCCAACGATAATCTTAGAGGGAGGAGAAAAAGGGGAGAGAAATGGTACATCAGATTACAGCAAATAAAATATACTAATATTACAGAGATGGCCATCTTGTCTTAAGGAAACAAAACCAACCCAGCACAAAAGACAACACAAGTGAACCAAGTTCTCTATGTTAATCTTCTTATGAGGGAAATAGGCCATATGGCTCGCTTTGCTTTGTTTGTATTAAAAGAGAATGAATTTCTTTAACCAAGGCTTGGAATTGACATAACACAGCCTAGTTTTCAGGATGTGGGGAAAAAAAAAAAAAAAAAAAACCTATTATTTCAAGAAAAACAAATTGCATAACACACAGGACAGGAACCAAAGTAAGGGCCAGCCCTGGAAGATGCTCAGCACTTCCCCACACAGCTCTCACTGACATTCAGCACTTCACAGGGACCACAAGGGACGAATCCACAGCAAATCTCCAGCTCACGTTGGAGGGTTGGTTTGCCAGTGGGTACTCAACAGGATTTGATTCATATTTTGCCACCTAAGTTTATGAAGTCTGGCTTTAGCCTTGCTCCTCAAGCTTGAATGAAGTGTTACCACTGATATTTTAACATTAAGCATGCCCTGTTTCACATTCATTACACCAAAACAAATAAAGTTCTTTTGTCTACAGCTCATGCATATTACAGTTAGTGAAAAATGAAAGGGCTAGCAAAAAAAAGTAAAGGAGAATATATACAGTGAATGAAAAGTATCCCCTCTAAGACATGTATTTACCTGTACAGGACAATATGACTCCTAATTTACTTATGACAGTTATGGTATTCAGCCAAGGACAATCTGTAAGCATGTGTTAAGTCTATGATGTTGAAGCTTTATTGCAGGTAGAACAGGTAGAAATGGGTATAGCAGTGGAGTCGCTGTATTCCAGCTTTGATTCACTGTGGGACTTAAAGGTGCTTTCTCTCTTCTATATGAAAAGCAGCAAAGCCGATTGACAGATACATAACTGATGAACAGGAACAAGGACAAGCAAATTAAAGCCTTAATGCTCCACAGATTAAAGAAATAATGTTGTCAAATCATATTCACTGCCTAGGTCTTCCTAAACCTTTGACCAATAGGAAATCATAATTTCATATATTACTATTGATCTGAACAACAACAAAAAAAAAGGTTTAAAGAAAACTGTGGGCAATGGTTCATATGCACAGTTTGTTGTCAACAAGAAGAATGCAATTAATGACCTTGCTTGGTTATTCTTAGATCTACACAGATGACTCCTGCCTAAATTGTAACACACAGAGGAGAGAAGTTCTTCTCATAAATAATGTGGCACAAATAACAAAAATAACTCTGTGGTGGTGTGTAACAAACAAAATTTAGTTTGCCACAGCAACACTCATCATCTATTACTTTAGACTGGCTTCAGACCCTTGTGGCCTTTTTAGATGAAACAGAAGTAATCACTCTACTTCGATGCAAGATAATGTTCAGCACACTGAAGTAAACCTCCTTCCTCCGTAATTAATGAACAATCATCAGTACAATGATGAAACATAACCTTGAACCCAAGTTCACCAGAACTGTGACAATGATAAAGAGAATTCAGCCCACTAACTCCTGCAGCTCTCATGAGAAAACCAACAAAACAAACAAACCAAAAACCAATCCTAATATGATTCATAAAGATGAGAAACATTTAGACTTTTGTGGTGAGTCACAATAACTCCCTTCTTTCCTCTGGAATAATGAAACATCTAGGACTAGGCAACCTGAACATTATGCATTTTACTGTGTCTTTTTTTTGTTTGTTTGTTTTTGTGGGTTTTTTTGGCAGTTGTTTTTTCCTCCCCCAAAGCCAATAGATTTCACTGAAATTACGGCAGATTTCCAGACTCTAAGGAAAAGCAGAATCCAGCACAAGTGAAGCATCTGTGGTATACAGTCCTCAACCTCTTGCATGAGTATAAACAGAAAATACAGCAGCAAGCTCAACTCCCCAGCTTTGGGCAGAGTCTCCGAATCTGCTGATCACAAACAAAGGCTCTTCCTTCTGGTTTGCAGGGAAGCTGGGGTACCAAACAGGACAGCTGCTCATCAGTTATGTGAAAGGAGATCGTCACTCCCAGCACCCTGTCTTCACCAGCTGTATCCCGGCCCTTTTTGCTAGCAACCACTTCTACTAGTTACAGTTCCACCTTTGATGGTGACCTGGATGAAGAAAACCCACTGCTCCAGGAACAGCAGGAAGCAGCATTTGCGTTCTCAGCTGGAGGAAAATGCTCTTACAGTGGGTACACAGGTGCAAGGGTCAGAACAATGCAGAATTCAGCTGCGACAAAAATTTGAAATAGTAGGCCTAGTGCCCTACCCTCAGAAGTAATGTGAGTGGGGTACGCCACTGAGCACAACAGGCATTCATTTCTGTGCTTCTGTGGCTTTCCTCTGATAGAATCCTTCTGGAATTTGGCAATAAACACAGATTTTGTTTTTCTGTACTGGCAGCTGAGAAAAGCTGTTCACCCTTCCTCCACCCTTCTGCACAAGCACCACTGATCTCAGTAATCAGCCTAATGTTTCAGAAATAGAAGGAAAATCTTCATTCTCAGGTAGGTCCCATGGGACCTAGTACAGTTCCTTCCCGTTCTTCTCCCTGGCACCACTTCTCTCCACAGCACAGAGGAAAGGAATAGCCATCTCCCTCTTGCCCTTTACCATGATTTGTATGCCTGGTACATTCCAGGAGTGAATAATTCCTGCACCTCCTCTATTGCAGGGACCAGCACTGCCCTTTGCATCCATATGTGAATTACAAGTCAACAAATGACATTTAAGGCTTGAAGAATTACTTGTGCATTTCTTTGCTAAGTCTCAAGGCAAGGAATTTGTGGGATTCTCCAAAACAGATAGTGAGGAATGCAATGGAAAACCTGAAAGCTCTGTCAACATAACCTTTTTGGATGGAGCCATACAAGTTCAGGTACAAAAATGTAATTTGCAATGAAAAAAAAAATACAAAGTGCAGGTTTTCTACTATTCTAAAGAACACACACACATAATATATATAATTTTCCCAGTTCTTAGCTAAAAGTGCAGTGTAGATGGCTGTTACAAAAAAGAAGCAAGACAAGAAGGACTGTCCTACAGGCACTGGCCTAAGCTCCAACAGGCAGCAGCCAGGTCCCTGTTCTACCGCAGCTTCCCTGTGCGACTGCAGAGAGCGCCCTTAGTCTTGGTTCACAGTAAGAACTGTATCAGAAAGAATACAAATCATCCTAGATAAAGACATTTAATATTAACATATGCCTCATAACTAGCATTCAGATTATCCTTTCTTTTTATGGAAGGATAGAAAAAGAACTAACCAGAGACATAACAGCAAAATCTAAATCACAGGAAAAGTTCTCCTAATCATCTCCATGGCAATCGTACCCGTTCTGTGATGTGACAACCCTTTCAACAGACAGGAATTCAGCTCGGAAGGAGCGAGATCTGAGATCTAAAATTAATACTATTTCTTTCACCTCTGAGCTCCTGATTAACTAACTTATTAGCTGATTTATTTCCATGATTGTTTTGTACTATCAATGTATTTATTTCTAACCACACAACACCCATTTCCCTTTCCTGGTTTACTGCACAGGATGCTCACAGGGTTTAGCACTCATTCCCGACACTGGTTTCTTCCACTCAGATAAGTTCAGATTTTTTCTGTATTAGTCATTCTTTCGAATCCAGGCAAACTGTTCCTCATTTTAGCACTACATGTCAATCTAATTTCTCCTTCCCAAAAATCATTCTTCCAGTATATTCTTAACTTGGTTCTACATTCTATGCTTTCTCAGCTTGAAATGTCAAACCTGACTCATTCCAAATATTAGAGCTACAGCAACTCTGACCTTGTTGATTTTCCAGTAAACGGACCCCATAAAAAATATTCCCCCAGTGTCACATAATGTTGATAACAGCCAGCACCTATACAAATTAATGACCTCAAATCAGCACTGAAGAGATACTAACGAGGATTATTTTATGGACTATCCTCTCATATATGACATAGCTTCCTGTAAAGCCCCAAGATTCAAATTAGGATTAAATATGCATTTAGTGACAAGATATTTGAGGGTACATTAATGTACTTAAAAAAGAAAGCTTGAAACTTCAGGTTGATAATAGTGGCCACTTCTGTTTGGGGTCAGGAAAGATATTTATGTGCACGTATTCATGGGCCTTTCCTGCTAACATCTGCTTTAGGATACACAAACATTCATGAAATATTTCATAGGGGCCAGGGAACGTGGTAGAATACACTGTTCCCTTTCTGCTAGCTCTCAGGGTTATGCTGTAGCTACAGCAACTGCTCAGATGGATGAGTAACACTGAAAAGCAGTTATTGCATTAAAAAGACTTCTAAATATTCATCCATGTTCTGATGTGCTTGAGCTGAGAACTATTGACAATACTGTGCACTGTAACTTCTCTTTTTCATTCATTGTGTTAATCTCATTCAGGCAAGACTCAAACCCTTACCAAGGCTTCTGTGAGACCATCCACAAGAAATAACATGGCAAGGGACTCTCCCTTTGGAGAATGGGCATCTCACTCAGCCCACAGCTCTGCCTCTCGATCTAAAATGAACTTCCTCACACTACCCTCACAGGCAGAGGAAAAGGTGGAAATGCAAGCCAAAATCTTGGCAGTTATCTCTGAACCTCTATGCAAACTGTTATCATTTAAGTTGCATGGCCTTCCCATTAATTTCATGTATGAGCTTCCCACTTGGAACATGTGGGGTAGGTTTCCTTTAAAAATACAGCTTCCCTAGGCTTTGCTGTTCCTGTTCATAATCCTTTCTTCTTACCATCTAGCAATGTACCATAGAGAATGGTGGTCTCTAGAGTCTGAAAAATCTGGCAGCATAAACCTTGGTCTTCAGTGATGCTGTAGATAAGCTCCACTCCCTGCTCTAAGCTAAAATTGCCCTGTGAGGCAACAGCCCTGGCAAGGAAAAGCAGCAATAGTATTTCCAGCAGTAGCAATTTCAAGTTCATTATGCAGAGCTTTCCCTTGAGGCCGCTTTCTCTGTTTTTCTTGTTTGCATTGCTTCTTGCTTTCTTGAACTGACAGCAAATGCCTGAGTTGATTTCCACAGGAGCACACTTTCTAAAGTAAAAAATGACCAGTAGTTTTGAAGAAGATAAAAAAATATATCTTAGATAAATCTGTCTGCTATTGATTGAATATAAAACATGCCTCTCACATTCAGTGTGACAGTATAGCACCATACTGCACAGCAGCTCCTGAAGACCTAGGGAAAAGGTGATGGGGAAACAGCAATTCTTTTTCCAGCAAGTTTTGTTTTAAAACAATGTACTCCTCATTTTTTAAGAAAAGTATCAACATTTTCATATTGTTCTTGGTATTCATAGCCATTAACAAAAGAAAAATATCAGTATCATACTGTATGTCTAACAGTTGGGGAGCTTCAAGGGAAGCCTGGGAGCACGTAACCACAGAGACCTCGGCAGCTTCGTCACTCACCTCTCAGTGTCTCTCCCTATTCATTATTTTATTCTATAACAGAAAAAAAAAAAAAAAGAAATATTTAAGTCCATTGTCTCTAAAAGCTTCCTTTTTTCCCCCTCTTCTTTTCCCCTAACCAGGCAATTGATCGTGTATGTAAATGTCCTCCTCTAGAGTACCCCTGCGTCATGGGGCAGGCAGAGCCTGCACGTCAGCACTGTCACCAGCGCTGGAACTGCACACACGGCGCGGAGCAAAGTTTGGTTACATAAAAGATCATCCTGAGATACAGTCACCAGGACCCGGCAGTCTGCATACCACTAAGCCAGCGGCCTCCTGCCACCAGCACAGGTGGCCCAAAGCTGAGACAGCGCGACAGCTCCGGATGCACTGCAGCGGGGTGAGCAAGCAGCACGAGGGGAGGCTTGCCCTGCCTGCAGCCCCTGCTCACACCTGCTGAGTGCCCCGTGTCGCTGGGACATGAGCAGTGCCCAGCTGCTCTGCCCTGCAGCTCTCCAGGCAAAGAGAAGTGGCTGGGACACCAGGAGCGTGAGCTCAGTAAGGCTAACACAGCAGTTTGGGGGCCAAGTAAGCATCTGGCACCTGGCTCCAAAACTGCCTCACTGCTGGCACAGTTTCACATCACTGAGCCAAATTTTCTTGACATCCCAACAGGTAGCAGATAACAGACTTCAGTGAAAACTGTTTTTCCCCATGTAACACAGCTTTTCTAATTTTAAAAAATTGCATCCAAAAGCAATAAATGATAATTTAGAGAAAATGCTCCACATCTAAAAAAACTCTCAATTTTGATCTAAAAATGGTGATGGGGAGAAAAAGAATGGATTCAAAACTGCTTTCAAAAAGTAAGTAAAGGAAAAAAATCAATTCACATTCCAAAAAGTAAAGTTATTTCAGGATGAAATTTTCCATATAAAGTTTATATACATGAGGAATTCATGTTAGTTTTAAGTTCTCATTTTCTTTTTGCAGAAAAATGAAGGTGCCATTATCCAAACTTCCCAGACTCCATACTTTCCTCAACTAACAGATCTAGTTAGGAAGATGGGCTTTAATCTGATCAAAGAGCAATTCTTTTTAGTTTCTGACCCTATGAGTGGACACTTGAAAACAGCTGTTGTTACATATAGTTATTTCATTAGGGATTTTGAAAAGTAATTTTAAGACAAAATTATCAGCACCTTTTTTTCAGGTGCGGAGCATCAACCCTTAAAGTACAATAACATGTGCAAAGGAAAAACAAGCACATTCAAAGCGCTACCATTCATCTTCCTTACTAGAAGATAAATTCCACACAGCATCACTGTGATGTGGTCTTCAGCCCTGCATCCAGTTACATAAATAATGTCTTCTACTCAGCTTCTTATGGCATGGCTTTGTTAAATCCCCTTGCACTTCCTTGGATATCCAAAAAGCAACTTTTTTTTTTTTTTTTTCCCATCCTGAAGGAGGTTTGTTTCTTAACCCTTCTTCGCATGTTGAGAGCATTATTACTTGGCAAGCGCAATTCCAGTGGTAACAATACCCATACCAATGATCGTTTCCAACAGCTATGTTACTTCATGCTGTAAACCCTAGGTGATCTACACAACTCCAGTTTCCTATTCAGGATGAACATCTAATGCAAAATTCAACATAAATGGTCTTTCATCTCTGTCTGAATAAAAACTTCTCACGTAAAAGGCAGCTCTTCAAGATTCTGGTCACAGACTGGTGGTTTTACAGTCAGTATACGACTAGAGCCAACTGTTCAGATAAATTAGAAAGAAAAGTCCAAAACTGCTCACATATTATGCTCACATGTAAGCATAATATCTTAAAAAAACCTTTTTGAAAAACACTTTGTAGTCTTCACACTGTGAGCAATTACTGCACAGGATCCAGGTGTCATTAAAAATGAGTTTAAAACACTTTAAAAGCCATTGCGTCCAAAGCCTTTGATCTAGAACTATGACTTTACTCTGAGCTGCCTCACATCAGCTGTACAAAACACTCAGCATAAAACCAGCAATAAAACTACCTAGTAGCAGACCCACATTTCTACTGCCCAACAGAGACAGCAAACGAACGAATGAATGAAAGCTTTCAGAGAAAAGTAGGGACTGCAACTTGTATCGGCCATTCTGTGACACATGGTCCAAAGGAAACAATTCCACACCTGAGCTGACTTCCAGCAGACCCACGGTGTTATTCCAGGAGCGGTCACTAGAGATGCTGAGCGGTGAGAAAGGAAAAGAGATGAGAAGCCCCTCACCCAGGTGCTCCCCAAACACCCAGTAAGCACAGACAGAAAGCAATGCTGAGCATTTTTAGTGGGCA
Source organism: Alectura lathami (assembly GCA_013399715.1). NCBI lineage: Eukaryota > Metazoa > Chordata > Aves > Galliformes > Megapodiidae > Alectura > Alectura lathami. The sequence continues at coordinate 162,647 of VXAV01003309.1, forward strand.
CAGAGGCGACAGGCTGACGGTTGGATTTTTCCAACCTTATTGATTCTATGATTCACCTGCCTCTCTGCCCTCTGTCATGAAAGCTGTAATTCGACAGTGTGCAATTATTTCTCCTTAAGAATGTTATTGTAATAAATGAATATACTCAAGTGATGTTTATTAGAAACAGAATCTTAATGAAGGCATAGAAGTGGGAGCAGAGAAATGTTTATGATTATCAGAGGTTCTAATGATTACTTATCTCTCCTTGCAACAATGTAATAGAGAGGAATTAGCAAGCAAGCTTTTTTTCAGAGCATAACCCATTGGTCTTTATTTGATACACACATACGTAAATGCAACATCTTAATAATGATTCTGTACCTACTGCAGATCAAATATGGGGCATTTACTTCAGGGTTTTGTGCAAATATGACTTGCACCACTCTCGTCACTCTTTCAACTCTGCTGCACAATGCCTATTTTAGTGCTCCTGCCACAAATCCAGATGGCTGCAGATGTGCAGCTGGCAACACTATGTTGTCTGACCCTGTTTAGGAGTTTACACAATGCAGTGCTTGAATTAAGAGGAAGTCCCAAGTGCCCTCATTAGCACAGCAGCCAATGAGCTGAAACAGGAGCAGCAAGAGTGGGAAATTTCAGCAAAAAATTCCTAGTACAGGAAATGCCTACAAGACAGAGGGGAGATTGTATACTTTGCTGTGAAGACAGCAGAGCATAAAAACAGCTCTTTTAGGCATGCAATGGCATTCTGAAAAACTAATCGCAAAGTCTATAAGCCAAAAAAAAGCCCAGCTAGTCTTCTTCAATATGTGCCTGTACTTCCTTCCACTCATAAAGTAGTGTGCATTGGTTTACCTCAACAAGGATCACCTCCTTTGCACAGATCTGTAAAATAAGTTACCATGTTACTGTCTTTATCAAATAGCTCTAAAAAAGCTCAGCTGGTGAGAAGTATTTTAAGGATGAATGAATCCATTTAACAGTTTTAGATCTTGTGAAGTCTTGACACTGACTGTCTTCAAGGCAGACTTTATAAGAGCTGAAATTTGGTCTGCTCTGTGAAGATAACAAAGGAGTATTTGATAAAATACATAATTGTTATGTAAATGTATTTACATATATTCTGTTTTTAATCAGTGCTGGATGTAATCTTTCATTATTTGAGCATTTTAAGCTGTCACTAGAAAGAGAAGTTCAAAGTATACTGTGCTGAAAGGTGTGTTCACATGTTCAGTGATATGATAACCTTCATAGGTATTGTGGTGTGGTGAACTAATTCTTTCAGGCTTTTTTTTTTATATTGACATTTAAGGTTAAAAACCCATGGGAGTTAAGTTATGATTATAAATCAACCATCTAAACCGATTTTTTTCTGGCTGCATGTTATACATACACACTCATATATGTAAATATATCAAGTTTTTTGTTTGTTTGTTTTGCTTTTGTCATTGTTGTTTGTTTTTCAGTGTTTGTTGTTTTTTTAAGAAATAGTCTCTGCTTTATGATTTCTTCCACTGTAGAAGTCACACAGCCACCACAATTCAACTCAGAAATAAAAGAAATACAAAAAAAAAAAAAACCTAAAAAAGTAAAACTGCAATGCTGACTCATAAAATAGCTCCATAAAAAGATTCTGTCAGCACCAGACATTCACACACACAGGTCCATCTCAGGAAAGCCCTGCTGCCTGAGGTAGCACTAAAGCATGCAATGAATCCTACCAACACTAAGATATTTAGTCAACGATTAGTGCACACCTAGCTCTTGTATAATTCTTTCCACGCACAGATCTCAAAGTGCTTTACAGAGAAGCCCAGTTTCACAACTACCACTTGACACCTAGGCAGTAAAGGCTAAACACAGGTCACAGCCCGTCTCCGTACATTCATTCTTCCAGCTGCAAATGTCCATGAACTACTCGCATACCCCAAGGTCAGCCTGCCTACAAACCTCACCTGCCTTTGCTAAATGTTCTGGAAGGAGTCCCCGTGAGAAGCCCAAGCGCCAGCATCGGCCCAGCACAAGCACCTGGCACAGAAGGCCACAGCAGCCAGGCTGTCCTCCCGTCACTCCCACCAGCACACCTGTGCCAGCGTGCAGCACAAGCTCCTGCATCTCCCGGGGGCCTCTCGGGTGCCTGAACCCACGCCTGTGAAACCCACAGCAGCCAGGACCCTGAAACTGCTCTCAGCAGAGCATGGGCACAACCCCAACACCTCCAAGGCACACGCTGCAGAAACCAGGCTGTGGGGAGGCTCTGGACACCGAGCTCAGTCTGTGTAAATAGGATCAAACTGCTGATGCATGCCAGAACTTAGGTACGTCCACATGATGCTCGGCAAAGAGACAAACAGGTCTGTGAGTGGGGAGGTCAGATGTCAGGCTGCAGCAAGCACCAGGTTGACCACCCAAGTCCAACCTCAGAGCAGAGCCACGCTATCAGACCCTCTGTGCACCCACTCTGCAACATCCAACAAGGTAACTTGTGCTGGCTGGTTTTAATTACAGCAGATCAAGCTGAAATCCTTCATCCCACCCTCCCCACAGGCTACGGGTCGGCACAGGGTTGGTCACTGCAGCTCAGTTGACCCATAATTGACAAATCTTTAAGCAGAATTAATTCCGTCATGTCTAAGCCCTAAACTGGTATGGACAGGCCACAGAACTCCCTATTACTACCCAAAATAACTGTACTGGGAAGCTGAGTTCCACTTCCTGATTCATATACTTAATTCTTGATTTACAAAGACCAAACTGACCAAAGAAAATCCTCATAATATTCACAGATTGAATGACAAAAAATGGGTGACTCAGACCCCTTTCAGAGACAGCATGGAAACTACCAGCCTAAAACAACAGATGTCTTAAAATGTTATGCAGAGAAAGAAAAAAGAATCAGAACAGCAGGATACTGTTGGGCTGAATTCTGTTCTTGCTAGGTTGCTGTTTTGTTTGGGTTATTTTTTTTTGCTCCTTAACCCTACTTGGGCAAAAGACAACAAGTACCCTTAACAGAGCAGGAAAAATACTATTCATGAAGGAGAAAATCCTCTGAACACATATATGCATGAGCATTAAGACTACTATGTTCACAGAGGATATTCATCATTAGGACAGTGTGTCCCAGGATGTTTTCTGAGCACTGAGAGGTGGTATATGCACCACAACTAGACTTTTAATTTATAATCTATGAGGTACCTCACCTTAGATAAATAAGTAAGAACAATTTATGATGAAAGCAGGGCAGTCAAGCATTTCAGTGTGTCTGAGAGAAGTTGCATGCACTTTGCAAAGATTTTTAAACACCACACTGCTTAAGGCTGAAAAACACAGCTAAAGCTACTTACATGTCTACTTTGGTGGTCATTTATTTTGCATCATACAGACACCCACGTCCTCAGTCCTGTGTGATGTACAATGAGCAAGAACTGCTTGGTGCAGCAACTCATTATTACTGCAAGCCTACTATTTCAGATTACAAACAATGCATACAAATTCCCTGATCATATGGTGCAGGATCAGCCGGATTAACAACTTCTCACTTAAACATAAGTGCATCATTTATAGGACAAGCAGGCATGCAGCTGTTGCAAACAGCACCCTGTCTGCCTTGCTCACATCTGCTTGCCACTTTCCACCCAGAGAGCCCATCAAGGGATGAAGCATATGGCCTCAAGACGGGCAGTGTTTGTAAGTGGTGCGCATAGCAAGCACAGCAGAAATTATACATTCAGTTGGAAGTACAAACATCACTTCTGCAGGCACTGCTCATGTAAGCCACCACAGCATAAGAGGAAGACAGACAGATGAAGAAGGATTGTGACAAAACCCACAATGGTTCTGAATCATTTATTGTTTCTCCTGGTTACAGCTCTGTTGGATTAGTGGTTTTATGCTGGGATAAAACCAGCATCAGACTATCAAAACATGTATTTGTCTTGCTATATGCCCCAAAAGGCCAATACTGACATCTGGTACACAAGGTTACTGCAGACCTTAACAGTGTGATTTATTTTTTATTCGTAAGTAAAGTTGCAATGCAATCCCTTCACAAAGGAAGAACATTATATAAATAGCCCCTTCGCTTCAACATCTTCTGCCAGCACTGCCCTTTGCCAAAACAGTGGTTTTCTAAATTCCCCAACATTTAATAATAATAAAAAAAAACTAGCAAAAAGTGTGAGAACGGAGGAAAAAAAAGTATCAAAGAAAAGAAGTTGCACCTGTGGACACAGGCTGAGTTAGAACTTTGAAGACAGGGAACAAAAGGGCCCTTCGGGAACAAATTGATCACAGAGAAAATAAAGTATTCTGGCAATTGCTTCTTCATGTAAAGCCTTCACAGCTGTCAGATGTGCCAGCAAGAGAAGGACACACAAACAGGCTCCCACTAATCAAAGATATTCCAGGACTGTTGAAACACATCATACATGAAGAGGCAGAACATAGTTCCTCATACAAGTAAAAACATTTCTATTTGATTTCAGAGGATAAATTTGGTCTACCTGGTTCATGAGGCTGGATGTGTAATTCTAATCTTCTGCTGCATTATCATTATTATTTCCAAGACAGGACTGGGAGATGTTCAAATATTGCAGCTCGACACACAGTAAAATAGCTTACTGCTCCTGAGAAGAGCTGGGACAGGCTGAACACTTTGCTGGGCAATTCCCTGCATTTCCTCTAGAAGATGTGTATAGAAATGAACACTTGAATACCTCACTGCATATTCTCAGATTTTTTTTTGCCCTGTTACACAGAGCTGCTGACAACTGTGCATCCCTACATTATTCATCAAGATTTCTTCATTTTGTTCTGGCAGAAGTGACAAAACAGCTTAGTCTCCTTCAGGATGCATTGAAGTCACTTCTACTCCAAGAAGCAGAACAGGAGAAAAACTTTTACTCTGCCCTCCTGCTGTGTTTTGTGTTGTTGTTGTTGGCTTTTTTTTTTTTTTTTTTTTCAAGAGCATCAAAGTGTCCACAGAAGCTAAAGTAACTTGGTACCGCCCAAGAAGCAGAACAATTCAGCCTAAAATAGATGGAAAAAACATTTGTGAAAGTGGTGTCTTCTGACTGAGGTTGGGAACGAAAAGCACTTGAAGTTCTCAGGTATGAGGGGAATTCAGATTCCTGGCACAGCAAATTTCCAGAAGTATCTCTATTTCTGAACTTTCTTTTTAAGTTGTGTTTTTTCTTTAAGTTATATAAAAAAAAAAAACAGACAACAGAGTATTTGGATGTCTCACAAACAGGTCACTAGCCAGCACCCTTTTTCATGTGCAGCACTAAATACCAGAGTAGAATAGTTTCAGAGTAGTTTCAGAACTACAGCTCAAGGCCACTCTGACACAAACATTTTGAAAACTCTGTCTGACAAAATCAGCTCAGTCCCTGGTGCCACAGCACATAGAATCACAGGTACAAGAAGGAAAATAGGGACCAGCAGGTTCAAAAAGGCAGAGGGAGAGAGGCGCATGCCCAGCCATACCAGCTGCACGTGCTGGAAACAAGCAGCGCGTCACCTTCAGGTCTCTGCACATCCTTCAGCTACTCTTGAGCTGCTCGGGCCCAGAACTACTGAGACCAGCAAAGACACTAATGATGAGAGACTTCTGAGGTCTGTGCTGATCCTTCAAACGCTAGCTCTTCTCTCTCTCTCTTTTTCACAATTATCTTTGTTTTTCTTAAAGCATCAGGATACCGTGAATGTGATACGTGAACACTATTACCTTTCTCACTTCAGTCTTTTTTTGACAGGTTCCAAAATTCCTTCCTCAAATGTTCAATAAAGAAAAGTTACTGACTAAAGTTCACCTGAAGGATGACTTTTTACATCCATCCCTTGCTTGGGATGTGCCAATTTAAAGATTCATCCAGTCTACTACAAAAAATACAAAACAATACTTTGTCTGAATTGAAAATACTTCTCCAATGATGCTATTAAGAGGATTATGCTAAAACAAATCAGTTTTTAATTGGTTTATAGTGAGCATATGAATATGCTAGGAATTCATCTAGGCAAATAAAAGTGTATATTTTATGAATAAGTACTACAATCATCTGCTTGTTACGTGGAAATAAAAACAAACAACATTAGCATAAGAAAACTGCTTACACATCTTAATGAAAATGTGTTTATAAAGCTGTCAACATACATCATTGGTCCAAATACACCAATTGTTTGCTAAGATATTTTATAAAAAATTTTATGTGATGGATCTCATTGAAAGAATCCTTGAGCACAGTTAATAATATTTTAGAGAGGTCAAAATTAATCAGATCTACCAGAAAGAAACAATGCAGAACTGATCGCTCTCTAGATTCTGAAAACAGTTGTACAAATCATTTCTAACTGGAAGCTAAAGGATTAGCCTGACGTATATTTCCCAAGCTACATCTGCCATAAGAGGACTGAAAAAGCAACCAGCCCACTGAGCAAAAACTGGCACTTTGGGAAGTGGCTTAAATAGCACAGTGCTCGCAGCTAACACTTGCATGCTTATTGCATATCTGAGTAGACTCAAACCAAGAGCACACTGCTTGTCAGCTTCACATTTTATTTTATTTTTTTAGAGTATTGAAAATTCTGAATATCACTGCCACAGACAGTAAGAGCACAGGAGGACCCAGCCAGCTCTTACTCTTTCTACCTGAGTCACAAATGGGAGGACCTGAGCACATGGCAAGTGCTGCCTCTGTGGGATTCTCATTCTCCAATCACAGAATCTCTTACATAGGGCTTTTACATTCTTCTGATAGCACTTGCAACCTCATTGACACTTTACAGAAGATTTTACAACTGTAAAACTAACAGTCTGCCTAACACTCCTGATGTAAACACACCTACTTACTGAAAGCATTACTTCTCCATGAAAACAATGATTCTGAAAACAAGAGAAGTACGTTTTCACTCACAGAAATCCATTTTCTTTTTCCACAGGTCTGTGAGTGTGTCCTTACAGGTAGAAATTTGTCTTTGGTGCATGATCTGTTTTTATGTTTTATTAAAAATAGAAAATTACATGGAGCAACCATGTTCAAAACTTTCCTAGGTGAAAAAGAAATGAAATGGAACCGAATCTAATCTATCCCTGTGATATGGATCTTGGTGTGGGATTTTCACTACTGCTAAAAGCATACAAAGCATACTTTGGTAAAGTATCACCTTCGCCACTTCTTTCAATGAAAGGCAATTTCCGTATCCTGCATGACTGAGCGGGAGCTATCCCAGGAGGACTGCTCAAGGAGAATCAGAACAGAACTTGGCCTCTATCCTGAAAAATTTTGTCTTTACTTAATAATATTAATGATAAGAGTTAGTGCTGTTGAAGTCATGAGACTGACATTCCCAGAGGCTGAAGTCTTCATTTAATTAAGAAAAAAAAAAAAAAAGAAAAAAAAAGTGCAACATTGTCACCTGCCTGTGACAGTGAGACAGGGAGAGGAAGGACAGTTAAATATCATTACATTCCATTATTAGGTATCTACCAAGGCTAATTACAAGACTGCCAAACCAAAATGCCATGGTGATTTCTCTGACGTAAACATCCAGCATCCAGGAAATGAATGGAAACTACCAATCTCTTTTGCTGACGTTAGGAAAAAAAAAAAAGATCCTCATGAATATCTGACAAAATCTTTATAACATCCTGAGCCAAACGGAAGAAATAATTAAAAGCAAACCGAACATCACACTCAACAGAAAAACACCACCACCCAAAAAAA
>VXAV01003309.1:172095-195564 GCA_013399715.1 Alectura lathami
CGGGGCAGCGCTGGCCGCATCTGTGCGCATCTGGCGGCGGCCCGCCCGGAGCGCGGCACGGCTGCCACGGGCACCGCTCCGGTCGCAGTTAGCCGTGGCGTTAAAGGCCTCAGAACGGCAATATATGCTGTTCTGGACATGGCCAACTACTACAGGAATTCACGTTTCAAGCAAGCGGTGGCTAGGCATGAATGCATCACGGCGCAAGTAGCACTCCCAAACAAGCAGAGAGTCTGTTTCGGTTCAGGGAGAAATCACACGTATGTGAACTTCAACATGTTCCCCTTAAAAATACGTATATGCACATCTACTGAAGAATAAACGACTCGCCCAGCGCTTGCAAAGATTCACCTGTGTCTGGGCTCTGGTCTGCATGCTGAAAACCAACACCTAAGAAGTTACTATCAGGTGTCCCCACCCCCCCACCAAAACGTGCTGCCAATGGTAACAGTACTTAAGAGACTACTTAGCCTTAAAGATTTCACTTCGGCTTGCTGAAGAATGGCTGTTAGAAATGACAAATTGGATTTGAAATCCCCGTTTTTATAATGTGCAATCATTCTTCTAGTGTTGTATTTTGGGTTTAACTGTTCACTTTCTTTCCCTTCCTGGAGAGATTTGGTCATCTTCAGTGCTGTCAGTCTCCATGCATTTATTTTTAATTGGCTCTTGAAGAATGCACTCTTCGTGCCTGGATTCCACATCTAGTCTATTTTTATATGTTCTTAACATACTCCCCAGAATAATCTGAATCATGCCATTTGCATTGCATTCACCAGACTTAACTGGGTAGCTCTGTACCTTTGTGAATAATGTGTAGTGAGACATGAGACATCTTGTGGTGAATTCTGCCTAGCGCAGACTTTATTTTCCCAATTCCTTTAGTGCAGAGTCTAATATCGGTTACCATATGCACAACGATCTTAATTTCATCCTGTAGGTTGCACATAGATAGGCACATTGCCAGGTTATAAAGCCTGATCCCAAGACCAAAGCCATCAGCAGGACTGCAGTGCGCAGGAGGCTCGGCTCTCCAGCTGCATCAGAGTGGATGCCCCGGAGGAACACTGAGCGCACTCCGTGTGTGACTCTGACTGTGGCACACTAGACTGCTATGTGATTGAGTTCCAGTATCCAGCTAATAAAATACTTCTGAGTTTTGCTACTCTCAGAATCCCTGAAGGATTTTGAAAAGAATCTCTACAGGTCTCACATAGCCCAAGCACCTCATCAGTGCGACTCCGGTTAGATCAGGTTGCCTGGGGCCATGTCATCAGCTATTAAATATCTCCAAAGACAGATATCCCACAACCACTCTGCACAACACATGCCAGTGTCCAACTACCAATATAAAAGTTTTTCCATTCATTAACCCAGAATCTCCCGCATTCCATCCTGGGCCCAGTGCTGCTCCTCCCATGACTGGAAAACCAAATACAAGAATCTGACTCCATTTTCTCCACATTCTGCCAGGAGAAGAAAGACATGCCCTTGGCTTCTCTTGTTAAGGCTAGGTGAAACTACTAACGCTTCTGGCTGTACACACGTCCATATCCTCAGTGCTGTCTTTCCTGTTGTGACACAAATGACAGCAAGTGTCATTGCCCGCCATTAAATGAAGCGCAGACTGTTGTTACCATGAGGAGAGCCCTTCCTCATGCTTCTCTTTCACAACAGTGACACTGTTTAGGCTCTAAGGTGTGACTTCCAAAGACTTAAACATACAGTGTGCAACAGATAGGAATGCATCTACTAGATCCAATATTCGCTTGCATTATTGGCTGAATCTAGTGTCCTGTGCTCCAAATACTACAGGTGGACTTGCCATTTGCTAATAGGACTGCAAACCAGAGCACAGGATTTAAGCCACAGAGGAGTTTTAAAGTCAGCTTCTCTGATAGGAGACTCAGATCACTGACGAAAGAGATTTAAAAACAACAAAACATGGTAACATCAGGCTCCGTTTTTCATTCAAAAATAATGGTGCTACATAGGCAAATTGATTGATTGTTAACTTGGTGCTTCACTGGGGAACTGAAAGAATTAATTATTCCCCTTCTCCAAACTCCAGTTTTCAGAGCAAAGATCATTAGGTGAGGAGAGTATTCAGGTTGCCTTATTGAATACCAAGGGACTCAACTAGTTCTAAACACTCTGAAAGGCTTGGTTTCTTGCAGCTGATAAATTCAAACATGACCTAGGTTCTGTTTGAGTGTAAAGTTAAAAAACGTCCCTGCACTTGATGGCTGCTACGGTGCAACAATCAACTTCTATGGAAAGAACTACGTAGAATATGATTTGATACAGTAATGCAGGTCCAAGCTCCAAACAATGCTTCAAGTGCTATGAAAGGCAGAAAGACAGCAATACCAAATACTTATTTTAATACTTACAAACAAATTCCCATTGTTGCAGCTACACTTTCAAAGCATGATCTGTCACGTCAGTGGCTTGCCTTCACCAACATGCAGTTAGCAAATCAAGTAAAACCAGAGCTCTACTTTTTATTAGAATGAACATGATATTTATTGGTTGCACAGTTAAATATGCACGCATGTATTAAATCAAACAAACAGAAGCACAAGAACAATCTCCAGTGACTAATGCAGTCAGCTAAATATATTCTGCAATTACACTATTCCCTGCTGATTTATATCAGTGCTATGCAGTGACAGCAGAATGGCCGGAAAAAAAAGCCCAGAACCAATAATTTTGGTTTCAGAAGGTTATTGGTATAATTGAAACATGGATGACAGACAGACTGGTTTTGAAACTAACATTCCTGGGAATAGTTTCATTGATCTCAAAGCAGGGGTTCCCCTCATAGTCCTCATAGATTATGTTATTATTTTCATTTGCTGCTTAATTTTAAGTGAAATATCATCTCAAGAGGCACAATGAAGAGCAGTGCAGACAAAAAGAAAACTTAGCATCAATGGTTTGTAATACTTTGAAATCATGACCTTCATAACTGGGACATATTCCCAATTCAAAAACAAATTCACTAGCCTTTCATGTGCTTAACATCATCCTTTTTTTCTTTTTTCTTTTTTTCCAGAATTTTCTAGTTATAAAACATTGCTATGGCAAAACGCAGTACACATAACACAGTCAACTCAATGAAGTTTTCCTAATGGAAAGAAGTTCAAGAGTTGATATCAAATCATTCACTGTTTTTACCTTTCTCTCTCAGCATTATCAGACTGATAGCATCTGGCAAGCCCATGGATGTTTCCCTGCTACATCTCCACATTACACTAAATCAGCTCATTCAGAAGGGACTATTGCATCCATGTTGATGATACAGCAGCAGTGAAGAGACAGAATTAATTGCTGGAGACCTCCTGGCTTATCCAGGAACATTTGGCAAATAGCAGGAGAGACTTGCTTGCATAAAAACTTGACCACAAACTAATTGGGGAAGAAAAGGGCATCTTTGATGGAGGAAAGGTTTTTCAGAAACTTCACCCAACAGTGATTAAAGTCTTAAAGCTTGAGGCATTTACTACTAAAAATCCTGCTTGTATGACCGTCATAACGCAAGGGGAAAATCATTTTCTAGCAAGTGGAGCACAGCATAGAATCAGAAATGGAGTCTTGCCCCAGACACCCGCAATGTGATTCAGACAAGTTAGGCACCTCGTCTAAGCTTTTCACATGGTCTTAGTATGTAGCTCACATAGAGAGACAGCTCCGGTAGGTGACTAAGCTCTACTACATTAGGGCAGGATGAATCATCCTCTGGAAGTGCCATTCATCCCTTCCTGAGAAATACCGACGTCTGATGATACCACTTACAGTAACAAAGCAAGCTTTGATGACTAGCTTAGACTAGTACCCATCTTTTAAGGGGCTGCAGTGAGACGTGATGAATTTTACTCTTAAATTTCACCTGCACATTACTAAATCAGCTCCAAAATAGGAATCATACTTCTCATGAGTAACATAGGAAGAAAAAAAGAAGGCAAATTAGTAGCAGCATAAGAATTAATATTGCATTTGTATTGCAGTATTATGTAGAGCTAGTCCCTACCTCCAAAGAAGAAAACATTTTGCCCCAGTGTGCTTAGGCACCTGGTACAATGCAGTATGATTGTATGGGAGAACAAGCAGATGGAGATGAAACAAATGAGGAGGAGGACAAGGCAACAATGAAATGACTGAGTTTGGTATAATGAGTAGCAGTTACAGCACATTAGTTGGCTAGTCAGTGTTTACATCGATAAGATAATTAGTCTTCATAAAACTGCTTGCTATCTTCAAATTAAGGAAAAGTATTATTGCTTACAAATTCTTCATAGGTTAGAACAGCAAATTTGGGATGCCAGAGGCACATTATGTACCACAGACCTGTACATCTTGAGAATGAAAGCCTGCCTTAGCACTTCTACTATCATGCTGACAAAAAAAAAAAAAAAAGTAAATACAGAATACTCTTTTGTCAGAGTTTCATTTCACATTGACATCTGAATGCGCTTGCAAAGATTATTTAATCTAACCTAAGAGAAACTTAGGAAAAAGCCTTCCAGTTAGAAAATTATTACTAAAGCTATAAAGTTATTATCATTGGTAAATACATTTTCAGTAACTGCAATGTTGTAGAAACTGTCTGCAGACCTGGCAATCTTTGGCATAATTGGTTTGATAAAAATAATATCAATAACTTCAAGATTTAGAAATAAACATCCTCATCTCGTTCGCCCAGAACATCATCCTTCTTAACACGTCTTTTGATGAAGGAATACCCCCCTCAGAGGTAACCAGTGATACCTTGGACTACTGATACAGAAGATCACTGAATCAGTAGCTGACATAAGCAGAGCACTAACTTATTCATGGTGCAGTAGTCAAGTGGAAAAAAGGTCACATGGACCTGCCCTATGCAGTACACTGTATGCATCTGTACAGCTAGATTTTATGTATAATCCAAAATTAGTTCAGACATTTGTACAGTGCCTGAAGGTTTTACAGACCAATTCAAAAAATTCCCTTTACATATTACTGAATTAATTTCACTCATTTGAATATGACAGTCTTGCTGTCCTGCAGTTTGCCTTCTCTTTTGTTCATTTTTTATTGTAAATTGTGAGACAATTAACACCATCATTAAGTGTACATCCGTTCAGGGGCGGTTGCACAGTAAAACTTGCACAGTTATCGCTCTCTCCATAACCAAGTCTGGTCCTCAGCAATAGTATCACAAACAGGTAAATTATACAAGACTCCAAAGACACTTTCAAGCACAAGCCTGTACACAAGATTAGATTAACCCACTTATTCTCTCAAAAGGAAAAGACAAATAGACTAATATCATAAATTATGCACGTTAATCACTGCGCACTTCCAGATCTGGCTATCATTAAATGTATGCAGCTCATCCTGGCAGGAGTCCAACACACCCTCTGTAACAGTTTCTGCTGGATAGGCTCACGCTCAGTTGTGTGGTAGAACTACTTATGTTCTTACAAATTATACCAGACATTTCTCATTAGCATTACACCTGAAATCCCATTCCCAAGTTGGATATTATCCATTCCTTCATAAAATTAAAAGCATGTGAAAAGCATAGAAAGAGCAAGTTCAGGATACTCGAACTGTGTTTGAATGGAGTGGGAAAAAAAAAAAAAAAAAAAAAAAAAAAAGAAAAGAAAAGAAGAAAAGCCAATGAAATGTACCAAACAGTATTAAAGAAATATTCATTGCTACCAAATAACTGTTCAATAAAGCTAGAAATAGACCTGATGATTTTTTTACCTTATTTTGAAATTTTAAAATATTAAAAATACTTGAAGTCCAGTTCATAATTTTCATCACCTAGGACACAGCTCACCCATACCCTGGCATAGCCCCCACCATTCATGATCCAGAGAACTACAAGAAACAAGGGTATTGCATGTTTCCGTTCAACAGGCAGTCAGTGCATTTCTCTAATGGCTGGATGCCTGCAAAACAATTGTTGCAGAAACCATCCATTCCCACCCATCATTATCCAGGTACTGTCCTCCTATCACAGCATCTCCATCCCTGGAGATATTCCAGAGGCCACTGGACAAGGCTCTCAGCAGACTGACCTAAAGCTGAAGTCAGCCTCTAACTGAACAAGTGGGTGGGTTATGTGACCACTCGGAATCCCCTTAAATCTGTTTTTTGTGTAATTCTCTGAATTAAGTCTGATTTACCACAGCCCACAAATTTGTAATCTTTAGTCTTAATGATTACAATCCATTCTACTGGTAATTCACTGCAATTACTGTAATTCACCTGATTATTATGTTTCAAATCTAAAAATAAAACCATATTTCTTCTAAATTGGTGAATTGTTACAAAGTAAATCTGCCTATCCACTTACCTACCTATGCTGGTAGCAACAAAGACAGCTCCTAATATTCCCTTTTCTAGAGAGACAGTCCTATATATATAGAAATGTATATGCTCTAGTAAGCTGCTATATAAAACCTGCTATGGGATTGGTCGTTAAAAAAAAAATCTGAGGCTACCCCTGTGACTTGGCCATCATTGCCCACTGTAATCACCTTCCAGGCCAAAAGTATACTGCCAAGCATTGGAAGGAGACTCAGGAAGGCAGCAAGGAAGAAAAAGTTCAACAGTGGAGAAGGCACTTCTGAAAGAGCAACAGCCTTTGCTGCTTTGAGAAGCAAATCCAAAACTGCAAGGAGCAGCTGGAAAGGTAAAGAATAAGAGCAATAATAAATAAACCAGCTTTTGAAGATCCTTTGTGGTAATTTGCTGATGGTACCATAACTTATTTGAAACCAAATTTTCAAGGTCTTAGCTAAATTAACTTCCTTGAGATTGTTTCTCATTTAAAAACACTCTGTTTAACAACTTGCTAGGCTAAAAGGGTAAGATACAAATAGGAGACACTGTCAAATTTTTGTGTAACAAAATAGATGCTTGTTTAGTTAACATACAGGTCTTCACTCTGATCTCTGCGTTTGGAAATCCTTTCTCATTCGATGCCTTATTCATCCAGCTAACCAGCTTAACTCCAGTCAACAGATCGTACCAAAAGAGAGAAGTGGCAAGGGATCATGTGGGCAAAAATAATTAAAAGAAGCAGGGGGAGTGAGATTGAGCAAAGGTACATGGACAGAGTTGGCAAGAGCATCAGAAGTTGAAATTGCAGGGTTCTTGTGGGAAAATGCAGTAAGCGGGCATTCTGCAGGCTCCTGCCAGAGCAAAAGGATTAAAAGGTTGCAGCAGCTCCTGCAGCAACTGGTGTTCTGGCATGACAGCAGGACGCTGAGAGCTGGGTTATGCGCAGGCACTATGGCTCACCACATCCAAGGTGCTCTTCCTAGGCCTGGCAGGTGGCTGAGGGGTAAGGAAGCCAGGTTGCTGGGACAGAATCAGGTAACATAAAGCATCTTCAGGATTTCTTTTTGGAGAGGATCAATCGACACCTGCCAGAACTAATCTCAGCATCTCTTTTGCCTTATGACTTTCTAGTACCTTTACTCTAACAGCCTTAAGGCATCATGCAGATCTTGCACATGTCACATTGCCAGAAATTAACAATCTTAGAAGTAACTAAGGCACATTTACTTTGCTCATTATTAGTGTTTGGTCTTTGTCCCCCCTTTCATAAGACTTCTGTTAATTTAGAGAAATTAAAAGTCAGAGAGGACAGAACATAAGGGCTACAGGATCAGATTCTCACTATGACAACACAAAAATTAACCTTCGCAAAATGGAGTGGGCGGCTGCTAAAAAGAGACAACCATCTTAGGACACATCATTTTATGGCATTAAACTTTTCTTCATAGAGCAATGAAAATATTAAGCATGCTGAATACTGCTTCTATAGTTACTAGGACAGTAAATTATTTAGCTTATCAGGCATCCTAATGTCCACTGTTTAATTCCATCAGGAACATTTAGAATTTCAGTTAGCGGAAAAAAAGAAAAAGGCACCCCACAGAAACAGTCATAATTTTGGATTTGTCCCAGTTGACCTTGGCATTACTTACACAGCTAAAGTTAATAATAAGTTTAGGAAAAGTCCGTATGGTGTATTACATATGACTCAAAAATATGCATATCATCCATACAAGTTTTAATCATGCATTCACTATTTAATATCTCACCTGTCTTGCAATCATGTTGCAGATAGCAACCCCAGAAATAAGGGTAATGACAATGGCAACACAGGAACTTTTGTCATAAACCCTTCCCCAAAAATAGAAAAAAAAAAAAAAAAAAAGGAGAAATCTTCATTGCTGCAGTTTAATCCTGTATTGGTACCTGTACTTTACTAGATTCATGTAATGCATAGATACTTCTAGATAATCTTTGCATTTCACTTTTCATGCAAAATATCACATGTGTGGGAGTTTTAAAGAAATGCAGAGTATTAGAGCTTATAAACCAATTGGGAGAGTTATGACATGCCAGTTCTTAAAAAAGACTGATACTAAAAATGTCCCTACACATACTAAAAATGTCCTCAAAACAAAAGAAAGCTCATATCCAACAGGTATAGAACTCCCCCTGCCTCTAGGATAACCATCAGGAGAGGTAAAACAAAGTGCATTCACTTGATGCTGGGATTTTTCTTCTTCCTCCATTACACATGGTCAGAGCTGTAAAAGTCATTGCATCAGAGAGAACAAAACAGAATTTGGAAATCTCTTCAGAGTTCAAGCTAATTCCAGAGAAATTCATTAATGGATTAGTTTCTCCTCAGATTAGCTCCCTTGGATCCTGCTATCCTTAGCATCTTTACATTCTGCCTTCTTGTGCTTTGATCTACTTCTGATACGTAAAAAGGCATTAAGAGACGCAGGAGAAATTGTACCCACTTAATGTTATTGACTGCTCCAACTGCTTCCATTACCAGCAGGTGAGGATGAATAAAGAAGGGGAGCTGGCTCATTTCTGTATTGCCTGGGGTGACTAACACAACCCTTACACATAGAACATTTACTTGCATTGTTTCTCTATTACACGAGCACTTAACAACTCAAACAATTATCTGCTACGGTGAAATTGCTTACTAGGTTGTTACTGGTTCATGAGAGCCAAGCTCAAAAACTGCTTGGGAATAAAGAACATTTATTTAGTTACTATGCTTTATCCATTTCAAAGAAACAGCAGCTTTCCAACGCTTGCCTTGTCAGTAGAAAATATTAAAAAGTTTCATTAGCAAAATTAATGCTTTTCATCAGCACAATTAATGCTTTTCATCAGCATCACTTTTTTCTCTCACAGTTGCATTGCTCCCAGTAAATGATCAATGTTGAAATGCTCTTCTCTCTGCATGTTTACCATCCTGTTAGATATGGCTGGAAGTTTAATCTTTCAGGGCACTGCCAAATAAAATGTGTTGCTTTTTTTGAAAGTAAAATACTACACCTAGCCAGAGCCTCCCTGGGGACTGTTTCTATCAGTGGACTACTGCCTAGCAATGATGGAACAGATGTGTGTTGTACACAGATATTTCAGGGTAAAATGTTACTAAAATGAACTACAGAAATTAGCAATTGAAAGGAATTGTGCAAGAATGACTTTCAAGTAAGGTAATTTGTATTCAGAAGCAGCTTAAATGAACAGTGCAGTAAATACAGTCTGATCAATATCTGGCAATAACACACACAAGGCTCACACTCTGGGAAGGCAAACTTTTCCATTTCCTCAAAGGAAGAGAGTCAGTTGGAGCACAGATTCTAGGGAGGTATTTCCCTTCAAGCTCTTTGCTAAATCAGCTGTACTTAAAATTTGGGAAGATTTTAAAAGGTTCGATAATTTTTATTTATTTGGTTTTGGAATGGGATTATGGGACAGTCATGACACTTGTTCTATAGGGTTCTGGAAAAAAAAAAAAAAAAAAAAAAAATAATGACAAAGCCNAAAAAAGGGTTTTGAAAAAAAAAAAAAAAAAAAAAAAAACTAATGACAAAGCCTGCCTGAGCAATTCACTTATGGCTTCCTTCAAAGTTCATATATTCTCCTAACACCACTTTGTAGTGTCACCTGTTTGGATTGTGTCTGTATCTGAACCCATAAGCCCGGCGTAGTTAATGGGATGCAAGACCACAAGACACCAAAAGTCACTGAAAGCTATGGAGGATATTTTGGAAGTGAGGTCTTTCACCTACAATTTTTTATTTTATTTTCCCTATTACGGCTCTGTATAATTTCAATTTCATCAAATATTTGGTATATTTAATTCTGTTCTGATAGTTCACATTTATGTATGGTATTCAAAGTACTGCATTGCTTTAAAACAGTTTTCATTTCCTTAAAACCCATTAAAAAAACCTGCTTTTTAAAACATTGTTATTGCTATTAATGGGGTAGAGCTGCTATCATGATCTTGGTAATTTTTGTAGTTCTGGATTCACGTTTTGCATTCAAGTGGCTATGCAGATGGTTAAGAGCTCCATCATGGAGAAGAGATCAACAATACATAAAAGTATTATTAGAAACAAATCTGCATGCCATTTTAGCATTGCACTTCTCTGTTTATGTGCAGTTTCACTTCACATTGAAGCATAAAGTTATCAAGCATCTTACTCCATATGGAAAGAGGATTACAAGTCCTGGAATGGGAATAAATACACAAATAAATTAACACCAACACAAACAAATATACTTGGTAGAGGCATGAACTACACTGTGACCTTATTAATCTTAAAGCAGACTCCAGTATACATATTTATTTAGTGGAATATCTTAAGGGTCCACTGAAAAAAAAAAAAAATTAAAAAAAAAGAAGATTTAAAGATCTATTTTGAAGATTACAAAGAAAAATATTGTTTGACAAGTGGTTTGAAAGCTTTACTTTGATGGAAGTTGTGAAATGCTTTTTACCTACTTCCTTTGTTAGCTTTCCAGCATCAATACAAATTCATACAACTGCAGTTTAGTTATTCGCATGCCTCTACTTTCTGCATCTTATGCTAAGTTCCTTACTGGCCACAGATTTTAAGACTGCTGACAAGCTACTTAGGTACTGAAAGCAGGAAAAAAAGAGGAGGAGAAAATGGTAGACTGTGAAAATTACACAAGAGAGAGATTATACATAATGCCCTTCTTAAGCAGAAAATAAATCCTTAGAACCCAAAGGGTAAAGGAGAAACTAAGATTGACCTCCTACTGTTGAATCAGCTGTAAATTGCCTGAGTCATCTTGATTCTCAGCTATGAGAAAGCTCACAATTCAATGGGGAATAAATTGCATAAAGAGCTCTGCAGAGTGCACAACCAAGACAAAGAGAAATGTCAGCCAGGATCTCTTGAGAAGCATTAAAAAAAAAAAAAAAAAAAAAAAAAAAAAAAAAAAAAAAGAAGAAAAAACACACACACACAGAAAACATTGCTGTGTTACTATAAAACATATCCCCAGTAAAAACTGAAAAAGGACAAAGCCTATCAGCATAGTTAAGCACCATTCAGGGCTCAGTGCTAAGAAGCCAGAAGTCCATTATGCATTAAGGTCAGTTTTTCACAAAATTTAGAGAGGTAGTTTATGAGTGTAACTCTGCTATCTGAAGTACAGCTGTCAATAACAGTCTCACAGGTGCATAAATTAATGGATCTGCCCACTGCCAGAGCTGGTAATACTCTAACTCCCATGTTCAAAAAAGGCAGGTTCAGTAATTACTAAAGGTGAATACAGGATGAAAGAATTGTCTCTTTCAAAGAGTGTATATATATGCCTTTCAAAGAGTGTATATATATGCATAAATGGAGATGGAAAAAATAAAAGTAAAAGATTATATAGATTGTGTAAATAGCACCACTCAATGCTTTTTGTAGGAGAATACCTAAATCCAAAGTCACAGAGCTTTGCAGAAGTTTGCACCTGGTGATACTAAGTCATTTTAAGATTAGTACAGTTAGATTTAGGGTAGTAAAGCCTGAGTCCAGCTGTCAGTTTTGACATCTAACTGACATGCCTAAAGTACCTCCATTAAAGAAAGAGTTAGTGTTGCCTTGCAGTTCTGGACAGCTGTTTTTAGTGTGCTAGAAAAAGATACTTCATTAAGCAACAAATGAGTTAAAACTTCTCAGAGAAAGTGGCAATAAAACAAGCTTTGGGTAAGGATGGAAAAGACATGTAGCATTTTTCCTTAGGTAAAAGGAAAACTATAAGTATTGTCCAAGTGCTCGTGGACAATAACTGGCCTTTGGAATCTATATTTGCGGTCTGTTGTAAGATCTGCATGAGTTGGTATTGCCAGAGAAACTGACTTTTGATATTAGATGGATTTGAGGAGAATAATCTCAAAATCTGATGTTTACATTAACTTTTCTAATGGAAAGGGTGCTAGGAGGAAAACGGCAAATAACCAAGCACAGCCATGCCGTAAGAATTCAACAGCTGGTAGAGGAAGACAAGGACAAAAGAGACTGTATCAACACTTGAACTAGCAGAAGCTTTTGACAGCAACACAAAATAACAGATGTTTGCACAGCTCAGGTTCAGCTATACAGATTTCGATTTTGAGCTTTCGGAGTCTGACAAAATTTACATTTCTTTCCTCCAGCTTACATAGCCAGGCAGAGACTCCAAGTCCCATCCAGTAGGATCAATGGATAAAAAAAAGGGTTCATCTCTTTGAATTGCGCTAATGAAGGTATCTGGGAAAGATGACAGAATACCCAGGTGTATCTTCTCTACAATTTGTGAATTCAGGAGGACAGAGGTTTTCAGAAAGATTGACAGTGGTAGCTTACAAGACTGCTCTGTAGAGAAAAGCTAACATTTTGAAAGGTGTGGAGGTTAATATCACCAGAAGAATGAAGCCTGTAGAGATGCTGTTTTTCTTACTGCTGAAAGTTTCTGTACATCTTATCCGTTGAGATAATTTTTCTCCCCAAGTTAGAAATAAATTAGGAGGAAAAAAATCACTATATGAATTAGGTATTCATATACCTAAATGACCAAAAAGACCAAGTGAACAGAAACTAGATCTGCCAAATAAATTACCACCTGAGTAATGCCATTGCTTAGCAGAGTTGAGCCTGTGCTTGAGAGCAAGCTCTATGTGAAGTAAAAAAAAAAAAAAAAAAAAAAAAAATTCTACCTTGTTGCAAGAGAGAAACTACTCTCAGCATTCTCCTAACGTTAATCCCTCTGATCCCCACCTTTTCTTTTCATCCTAACGTGCAGGCTGCTCATGAAAAAGTCATGTTTTCCTGACTAACATGTAACTGTTCCCTGCCGCTGCTTCCCACCAGCACCTCCGTGTCTCCCAGGGCTGGGCACTGAGCTTCGCACAGCCCCAGCTGCCGGCTCCGCGCGGTGCTGCCCCCGCTCGCCTCCACGCCTGGCCAGGCCCTGGCTGAGGGCAGCTCTCCGCTTCCCACTGCTGGCCAGCTCAGGGGAAGGCGCTGCCAGCACATCAATGGCACGGAGAGCGACAGCACCTCAGATGCTTTGCTGAGAAGCAAGCTAGAACTTGGGTACAGCCCCGTGTCATATCCTGTATCCCTTTTACATCTGCTCAAATGCTCTAATAACCAAGTAATTAAAGGCTAACAGCTTTCTGGGAAAAATAATTTTTTGTGTCCCATGAAAAATAAACTCTTGAAATACTGTCTGGGAAGTTGTATGCAGCCACCTTAGCTATTAATGTGCCTCTGCAAATAAACAGTCTCTCTGACATAGCTGGTCTTATAAGCATTGCAGACATCAGGTCTCCACAGGGAGACGATCACCACCTGGTGGTTGCTATTCCCTTTTATCAGCATAGAGGACTTGGTTGTGGGGCTTCATGGTTGTGGATCTCTTGGTTGAACTCTCAGCTGATAACCTTGTTTTGCTCTCCAGCTGCCACCTAAGCATAATCATTGCCTTAACTATGTTTTTGATGCATGTGGGTGGACTAATTTCCTCTGCTGGAGAAGAACATACAGTGAGGCTTTTAAAGGAAGGCTGAGACATCTCACAGACCTTCGTTCTCATCACCCAAATGCCTCAACTCAAGTGCTCAGATATTACACACTTCTCTTTACCCGGTCATTTAAAATAACCTTTTTAGCTGTTACACATCTGGAACACCTTTTCATCCTGGAGAACCACACTAATAACAAAAAATTATAGAATAAAGTACTGCTACTACATATCTATTGTCTCCTATCTATGTATCTTCCCAAATGTGAGAATAGAATTGTTAACCAGGTTTTACAGCTCATGAGGCAAAACATGAATAAGGCTGAGTGACTTGCTCCAACATTCAGAAACAAAAATGTTCATAGAATCACAGAATGGCTTGGGTTGGAAGGAACCTCAAAGATCATTTAGTTCCAACCCCCAGTATGTTCCCTGATCCCCATTTCTAGCTTTGGTTGTTCTGTACCATCTCTCCAGTGACGTCCATGACATAAACTTCCAATACAATATCGTGATGTCATCAGGTTTTTGGATCCTTCAATGCCATTAGACTTACTGATGTAGAGGTCATGCATCTTGATGCTGTCTCAGCGTGACATAGCACAGGCAAGAAAAGCCAGTGGATCTGCAGTGATTTGTGTCACAGTGGATCACAAACATTACTTGAAAAGAGTGAACATAAATTGCCAAGTTACAAAACTAACTGAAGTGATGTGACAGAAATAATACCAGGCAATGAAGAAATTTTCTATCCACATGGAA
This sequence comes from Alectura lathami, assembly GCA_013399715.1. Lineage (NCBI taxonomy): Eukaryota > Metazoa > Chordata > Aves > Galliformes > Megapodiidae > Alectura > Alectura lathami. Next base: position 186,718 of record VXAV01003309.1, read on the forward strand.
GCAACATCCACTTCCAAAATGTGCTCATTTAAAAGAAAGACAGAAATACACATCCAACACTGAAATTTAAAAGCCAGAGAAGAAAGACCCCATAGAGGATGAAAACCTTTTAAGGAAAGGTAACTTAAGTCACAATGTTTATGCCACTCACTTTTTCCTTGGCATGTTGCTATGTTCTACCTCAGTTCATGACATCTCCTTCAGTTTACCAGCTGTCTCTAACTGTATCGCAGAAGAATCAGGCCACAGCAACCAGTGTGAGGAAGACACAGAGACTCTAGGAACTAGATCCACAGATGGATCTTAATGCCCCTCAACTTTTACTTCTAAAATCCAGTATTAAGCATCACTGAAACCACCAGAACATGATTTAACTGCTGCCAAACAGGTTGCCTAACATCCAGGCACAACAATGCCCAGCTGTCTCTGGAGTATGCCTCAGGTGGCATGTCCACATGTCCACAGCCACAACTAAACTGAGCCACCAATGTAAAACTTGCCTCGTAAGGCAGTCAGGTTCTCCTTCCCACCAATGTTTTCCCGGGTTCCACTCGCACTTAAATGCTAGCACAAGACTTCCCACAGGGGCTGAGGGGCTCTACCTGCTGTCCTCATGTACACAGGTGCAAGGAGTGTGCTCCCACCCACACTCACAGCTATGGCTTTGCAGCACCCTTATCCTTACTCTTGCTGGATCTAACCCTGGCTAAGCTAGCTTTAGCATAGTTAGGCTAACAGTTAGGATATGGCCATGGCAGCCAAGCACTCCAAAACACCCACAAGATCTGCTGAATGCATGGTGGGGCTGAGTGATCCACCCTAAAGTGGCTCAAGTAGGTCCCAACAGAGCTATGCCATGCTGCAGCTCCAGCCCCACTGCAGATATACAGTATATATATACAGACATAACTGGGGCCATTGCTGCTATGAGCATGATCTACAAGATCAAAGTGAAAAAAAATAATAATAATTTTTTTTAGAGTACCTTACTTAATTGTAGTGAGAATAGTTTCAAAAATAACAAGATAAAAATGTTTTAAATGGAGCTTAAGTTATTCAACATACATTATTCCAAAACATCTCCTGTTTCTGACAGATTAAATGACCTTGAACAATGACTGTAACTTTATGTTCCACTGCTGCTTATCTTTAAGACTGATGGATGAAGAGTCTTCTGTACTGATGGAGTATTATTATCGAATCTTATCCACCAATACCTATATGGGTCCAGCTCAGAGGTACTTTGCTCTGCTGGATTCTGGAACTTCAGAACATTAAACCCACTTAAAATTAAATTGCAGGCTTAGAGACCCCCCTTCATTCCCTCTCATGAAAGTACTGAAAAAAAAAAATTACATTTATGGGGACTGAAATTTTACTCAAAGCTGCAAAAAGAGATTGCCAACTAGCAGATAGCACTGTGTTGAGATAAATATAAATATGTTGATAAATATAAATCAGTTGCTGCTGAGAACATTTTCATAAAAAATACACCCCAAATACTTAACAATTTATCTGCAGTTTGTCTTACCTCAAGCAGTATGAAGAACAGCAATGCCATGTGGCTTCTCTGAGTCTGATGCCTGCTGTTTGTAATCATGTTCACCTGTGAAGAAAGCAAAAGTATATTGTGTCCACCTGTAAGAAGCCAGCACTGTTGAGAATAATACGCCCACAACAAATTATAAAAGGTCTGGCTAAACTACAAACATACCAAAATAAGGACTGTTGAGAATTACAATAGGGCAGAGGATTGCATGTGCATTCCTTTACTCCAGTATGAAGGAGCTTCAAGTTAACTTAGATTTGACTATTTTGTTAAACTGATTCCAGCAATTTTTGTTCTAAACAACAGTGCATATTGGAAGATTCATACATAAAATTTTTCTAATCATATCCTTCCTTACTTCAGCCTCTTTGGTTTCAGAACAAATCCTTTATTATCTCTTCTCAGCAAAGCTTTTCTAATTCCATTGATTTCAAAGAAATTTAAGCATGTTCTTAAAGTCTACACTAGAGGGCTTTGTTGAGGGGGCATTAATTGAAGGCTTAAAAGTTCTCAATCTAACAGACTTCTACACAAGCATGGGAACACAGGACTAGAACAAACTACCAAGCTGTGAAGTCATGTCTTGAAATCACAGTGTAGTAGATTTCTGTATTGAAGATCCACAGAATACTTCTTCTCAATACCTCAAATACAAAACATTTCCTAGTTCCTTGAAAAAAAAAATAAATTAAGATCTGTTGTCAAAGAAAGAAAGAAAAAAAAAAAAGACAGTAACTGCTTAGAAGAAAATCCTGCAGTACTAATCTCTGCTTCAGGAAAAGATCAGCAGAAGCCACATATCACAGATGTGATGATCCTAAGTGCCAGACCATGACTGCCACAGTGAATAGTAAATTGACTCAAACCTCTGGAGTTTGCACCTTCAGGAATTAGAAAGGTACTTCTAAGTGCTGGGCAGCCCCTCTAGACTTCTCTTTGTCTTAAAATAATTGCTTTGACTATTTAATTTTCAAACCACCAGTTTTAAAAAATCTTCTCTCTCATCTCTTCCTAAAGGATACTGAAAGACTCCTTTGGCCCTCTCTTGCTTTTCTCAGCTGTGCCCCGTACTGTTCTTCATTCCTGTCTTACCACTCCTTTTTATGCTCTCTCCTTTCTGTCTCCCTGTGTTCCTGCTCCAGTTTCTCTTTATCCCTTCCACATACTCCCTTTTCCTTGTTCTGCTTCTCTCATGTAGCACTTCCAACACCCTGCTTCTCCTTCTCCCTCTGTTCCATGCCCTCCCAAGTCCCTCTTTGATTCTCTTTCCTCTGATGCTTTAGTAAGCAGCAGCTGACTTCAGTAACTTCTGCCTTCAGACTCCCCCCATCCTGTGCTCTGCCTGGGTGTGCGTATTTCACACCGGGCTCAGGGCTGAGCCGTGCGGGAGCAGAGCAGGCCAATGCCTCCAAGCAACACGGGGAGAACACATGCTGCTGTGTGCGCAGCCTGGCCCCAGCAGGGCACCAAGCAGCTTGAGGGGCTGGGGAGTGTGACACTGTGCCTCCATCCCGTCTGCCACTTAGTGGAGAGGTGGAGACAGAGACATTGTGGTGTTCAGTGAAAGCTGTGCAAGCACCAGCTGGGGTCCCCCTGGGAGCTATCAGCTTTTCAGTCGGGACCCTGACACTCTGGGCACTTTCAGATTAGTCTTTGGTGCTATCAAACACAGCAGTGGTTATTTGTATTCAGCTTATGTTCGCTCAAAGCAATGAACATGGAAATGCTTCATAAGCAAGCAGTACGGCATGTGTTCTTGAAATCTCTCTCACATTGTTAAAGGCTGAACTTATTTATCAAGCAAATAGAAAATGATGGCTCTGCTATTAATCAATTTATTTGTACGCACCCAGGGCCAAACTCTGCTGGTCATATTCCACTGATTCAAATCTTCACTCAGTGAGCCCCAGGGCCTCCTTGACACTCACTTATATGGTTATATAATATAAGCATTAATACTGCATATGGAGATGTGCATGCACAGCCGTGCACATTGGGACTATAGGCTCAGCTCATTAAAGAGGTGCCAACGTAGCAGTTATTTATTATTTATTGAGTGCTTGACAGTGTATTGAAGAGAAAAGAACAAGCTTTGAGCATTAAGGACCAATAGATGGCTGCTCTTCAGCTATTACCTTAGCACTAAGGAGGACCAAAGATTCCTCTTCTCCTGCACTGGATCAGAGAGACATGTTTTTGATAATGTCACCCAAGTACTGCAGCTGGCTGTCCACCAATGCCTGAAGCTCTCCATGCACCACAATGGGGATGACTGTAGAGCCTGATGTGTGCCCAGAGCTTCCTTTTCCATAACATGGGCACAGACACTGGCTGGAACCTGGAACACACACATGCCATATATGAAATTGCCTTTCCAGAGGTTGTTGATGTGAGTTTGGAGGAAGATGAGTGAGCCCGAATGAGGCATCAAGAAGCCACCTGTGATGGCATGGCTGAAATGCTCCAAGCATCCCTAAAAATAGCTCTTAGTAAAGAACTCCTGTTTTAGTAATATGAAGTCTTTTCATGTAACTAGTTACTAGGCAGCCTATGAAACAATTGCTTTGGCAGTAACTCACTGTATGCATTAGCATGCCTGCCTCCAGCTGCTGTTTGGGGATATGCCTCACTGCAGCCTACAGGATCAGTCTCTAGACAAGCCTGCCCCTGCCATATGTCATCACCAATCTGCCTCACTGCTAGACTAGGGATTCATGCTCACATCTGTGCTCTCTCCTGTTTTGGAAGAAAGCTTGCAGGCACAAGCTTTCAGGAGGAGCTCAGGACAGTGGAGTTTGGCTGAGGGGCAGTACCTTTGCAGCTCTGAATGAAGGCTGCTCGCAAGCCACGGCTAAGTTTCATACACATAATGAACCCAAACATCTTTAGCTCTGAAGGAAATTCCCTAATCTTCTCATTGTTCTACTGCTTGTGTTATCCACAACTGCCATTTGTATTACAGTCTTCTCACACGTCTCTTTTTTGGTGAAAGCCAGTGAGAAGGAGATTTGAGAGCCTTGTGCAGCCCACCTTCCAGATTTTGTTATACATGTGCCAAGTAGATCTAAGACAGTGCTGCATCGTCATTACAAGATGTCTATTCAGTCATAGGCTTCCTTATTACATGGGATTCAGTTATAAACACAAATGGTATATTATATTATCTGTCTCTTTCCATTTATGGGTGAAGTTCATCAACACCAGGGAAGAAGTACTTACAATAATTCAGGAAATTCAGATATGCTCTGAGTGAAAAAGAAATTGCTATAATGCAAACAAAGCTTACTAGAACTATAGGTAATACTCCCTATTTTGGTAAAAATGAAGTGTCCTGCTGAAAGATAAACAGGGAAAGTGTCTGGGGAATGTTGAATTTATAAGGAAAATGGGAAAATAAGGTCACTGCACTGTGAAGGAAACAAATTTTCAACATAGGAAATCATTTTATGTGCCAAATCTAGAAAGTCTTCATAGAGGTAATGGAGAAGATGATGACTTTTCAATGAAAAGAAAAAAAGAATGTAACACTTTCTTCTGAAATACTGTCATTGGTATCTATCGTTTGTATCTATCATTTGTATATATTGATGTATCATTGGTAGATTCTGATCAGAAAGAGGACAAATTCACCTCATGGATATAAAACTTGAGAGTTTAGAGTTTGTGGGCTTGCAATTGCTCTTGATTTTATGCAAGGGAACAAAAAAAAAAAAAAAANTTCGTCCTACAACCTTACCCTGTTGGTGGTAGTCCATGCCATCCTGCTGTCTTTTGGAGGTACAGGTACAGGTCAGAGTTCCTGAGCAAGTCCTGGTCACCCTACAATTTTGCTTAGTGTCCGTGCATAAACATTCTCTTTACCTCTATATCTCTGTGCTTGTGTGTCTATGCGTGGACATACACTGAACGCCAAATACAGCCTCGTATTGGCACAGACATTCCTCGCTCTAACAAGCTTTAATTGTCCTACCTTATGCCACAAATCCTGGCAGAAATAGACTCCCAGTAAAATGGTGCATACTGATCAAACTGAAACAAGTTGCACTGGAAGAAGCACTACCAACAAACAGAAGAAAAAAATAGAGACTTCTCAAGATCTTGACCCAAACTCTGAGTAGCTGGGATGCCACATACACCATCAGTCAGATCAGATTACAGGCAGACACATCCATGTCCACTTACATTTCCATTAGAATTCAGTTTAGATATCTTTAGGCTTCAGGTTTGTGATAGTATGGTGTCAAACAAAATCTACTGCATGTGTTTTGTTCTCCTGCAACCTGGCTGACATGGTAGAAGTAAAAAACTCTATTCAACTTCTAGTGCCAGTAAATTTTGCTAAAGAATCATAGAATATCCTGAGTTGGAAGGGACCCACAAAGATCATCAAGTCCAACTCCTGGCTCCACACAGACCACCCAAAAATCAAACCCTGCGTCTGAGAGGGGTGTCCAAATGCTCCTTGAACTCTGGCAGCTTGGTGCTGTGCCTGCTGCCCTGCAGAGCGTGTTCCAGGGCACAATATTATTAAGTTGTGTATTCCTCCCCTCCTGTACTTCTCCTCCCATTACTGGTAGTTTCGTTTTTCATAAAGGTTATATCTACTTTCCTAAGCTTCTATCTGGTCATTTCAGGAAGCCAGCACTATCAGATACCAAGAACCAGGAAAATATTTACGGCAGTACACTTCCGAATGCTAGCACCAAAGAAGGGAGTATTCCGCCCTCTGAGAATCGTCCCATCTGAAGGAAGGCAATACACCCTGCATAACTGCCCAGATCTCGCTGCAGAAGTGTTTAAAATGAAAGAGACAGGGTTTTATTGCATCTAGAGTCAATCAATAACTGAAAAGAAAATGCTGCACAAAGATGGCTTCTGTGCTCTTTGATCTGTGTTATTTTATCTATTTTCAGTTTTATAAATGGTTGTTGTCCATGTAAATCTTATGTCTTCCACTTCTTTTGACAAAAGGCAATTTGTACACACTTTTAAAATGTTTAAATGCAAAAAACATCACCAGATTCTGACATGCAGCAAGACAGATATGAGTGTGCTAAAGGATATCAGAATCTGATGATGCAATCTGCAGATCTTTGTACATTTAGATAGCATTTCATTGAAGTGCAAATTTGGTGCGTTTGAACCAACTGTTAAGCAAAATTTCTTATTATTTTGAGAAGCTGAATTGTATGTAAAAATCACAAGAATGCTAATAGATTGAAAATAATGCTGTGGTCTTATCAGGTTTTACCTTATTCCCAGAAGTCATTATTAGTAAACACGAACAAAGCTAATAGAATTTGTTCATTTCTCCTTCCTATCATTTATGATAGCAATTTGGAAAATAAAGTGTTTAACTGTAATATCTTGGCATCCATGTAACCACAATATTTCTCGCTTTCTCTTTCATGAGAATTGATTCAATTGTGGTTTTACTTTCCTGCTGTGCTAATTCCTGCCAGCATAAGTATTTCAGAAATTCAGTGTTAACACTACAAGAAAATGCCACCATTTCTTGCAGTGAAATACAAAAAAAAAAAAAAAAATTAAACTTGAATGAGTTTGTCAGCACCCAAAGTAGGTTTCTCCATGGCAAAGCTTCAGTAAAATTAGCACTATCTATCTGCCTGCTTACCCATCCAGTAAATGTTACATAATGAACACGATAGCTCTGGGAAAAGTAGAAGCTGTGTTCAGCAAATCTCAAGGAGATCGACAAACCTCCCGGGTTTGCCCGTAACATAGTCTATCTTTTTTTCCAATAGTAAAATGCTATGGAGTTTATATTCAGCCAAATACATGACATTTTTTCCAAATCATCTTTCTCTTACAAAGATATTGTAAAATGAAAAACTAAAAATGATCCTCCTTTCAGGATCCAGATCTGCCAGAGTAAGAAAAGAGATACATGAGAGCCAATTCTCCTCTACACAAATGTTTTACCAATCTTTTCAGTGTCTTGCAGGAAAAAGGAACAGAACATAGCTCATACTGATGGTCAGGATGGTGGGGAAAAAAATGACTGTTTCACATAACTTGGACACAGATGACAGAGATCAAAGTCAACAGTTCAACGCATATCCAAAAGCAAAGTGTGAACTGAATAAAATCTAAACTATGCAAGAGTAGGTTGCTAACAGCTGAGAGCAGAAAGAGAGAACAATTGCAAATTGCCTTGATGACAGCAAGAAAAGACACTTGACTGCTTTTGCTACCTGAAAAATCGTGAGTGCTACTAACTGGTGAACCTTGGTAATGAGCTTCAGATGCTCTTTCCCTCTGAAGCTTGGGCAGTTACTCTGCCACCTCCTCCAAACATCTTTCCATCTCACAAATGTATTGATTGATAGCCAAAAAGTGCACTCCAGCATCTGTCAGACCCTCAATGACTACCAAGGGACAGCAAAATCTAGGTCTAGAGAAATGCAGAAGAGAATGTTACCGGTGTTGGAGGCAGTGCAACATAGACTGCCACAACCTTTTCCCCAGTGCATTCCACATACATTGCACAAATGTCTCTTGTTTCTTCATTCTTTGCTGGACTTCTGATGAGCATGCATATGTATTAATGAGACCTAAATGGTGCTCTCTTGTCTTGAAATTTAAAAGAATGAGTTTTTTAAAAACTGTGAAACAAACAGTTGAAACAGTATTGGGAGGCAATCTTATTAGCTTGGGAGATGAAAGCCATCAACCAGAGAAACTATATCCCTCTTTCTTAGATTTTTCAGAATAACATTAGGAGGACCTGGAAGTCTGTCAAACACCAAATCAAAATCTCCCACAGGAGTTCAAATAGAAAAAAGTGTTATCAGTAAGAAGAGGATTCACTGGATTATGTTTGTAGCAGTAGGATTAGATTTTGCCCAACAAGCTGCATTATCAGAAATAACAAGGTCATTTTTATGTTAAGAAGATGAAGGAAGAATGCACTTATTTTGCAAGCAGGCAAATTACTATGGGATTAACCAATAAAAGAATTTCATAAACTGACTTCATTTTTGAAATCAAGGCAAATCTTAATCTTATAGCTTTGCATTAAAAAAAAAAAAAAATCCTCCACTGGAACAAAGGAGCAAAATCCTGGCGCTGACATGAAATCCCAGCTGACATGGGTGTAACGATGACCTCCAGCGTATTAGCAGGAAGCACCTGCCATTTAGAATGCACATACAAAGACACCTTCCCACAGTCAGGGAGACACAGAAATAGTTACTATAGTGTAATATCTGGAATAATTCCCCGTACAGATCTTGGAATAGCTTATTGTCTTCACCTTTATCTCTCTTTTAGAATCA